>VXBC01003690.1:287003-313108 GCA_013399945.1 Ploceus nigricollis
AAAAAAAAAAAAAAAAAAAAAAAAAAAGAAAAAATTGAGGGGGAATAGAAAAAAGAAAAATTAATGAAAAGAAGAAAAATCTAAGAAAATGTGGAAGCAAGATAGTTTCTCCAAGAGGCAGCTATCCACCCTCAACTTCAGCAGGCAAGGATATCATTAATAGCAACAACAAGGGAGCATTCATTGTTGTACAGCCATGTAGTTTAGTGGCTCTGTGCTGCATGGAGGGAGAGACTAATGCTGAAAAAAAAAAAAAAACCACAAAACACTTCTAATATTTCCTTCCTCCATAGTAGAAACCATCTGAAATTAATGAGTCTTATTAATGTAAATTGCACCACGCTGTCAGACATAAATATCCCAATACCAAAGGGGCCCATTACCATTAACATCAGAAATGATCAACAAATAAAACTGTTAATGCCACAATATTTACTGGACAAATTGACTACACTCCAAGATAGGCTTATGATCGTGTCTTGCTGTTCGATTTCATTTCCCTGCAAGATGCACTAATGCATGTTGTTATGTGCAGCTGTGGCCGCTTTCCATAAAAAATATCTGTTTTCTATTGAGAGGTGTAGAGCTCGACTTAATCACTGCTATTTTCTCCCCCTCGTGAAAATGGAGTGTTTTGGCCTCTTCAAAACTGATAGGGGAAAATCTGAGATTTTTATTAGAAAGGATAGAAACAAGATTGAAGATTGGTTCGCAAGAGGGAGAAAAAAAGAAGAAGCAAAACAAAAACACCAGACTAATGACTTAAGTCAATCACAAACAGATGTTCTCCTAAAGAGCTAATAAATTTTTTTCCTGATTTTTTTTTCCATCAGAAATGCAAAACACGACAGCCTTGGAGTAAAATATCAGGTTTTTCTGCTGACATTTTCTCAAACTTCAATTTTTAAAAGACACCAGATTTTTAACAAGAAAGGTCCAGTTTATCACCAGTAACAAAAGCAGAATTAATTTTTCAAATATAACATTAAAATGAAAAAACTCACATAAATATATTTAAAATCTATGAAAAAAATAAAGACATCAATTTTAAACTTTTTTAGGCTTTGCATAACTTTTCCTCTGGTTTCCAAACAACTGAATTTCAACTTTTAAGATATCCTTCAAAAGTTTAAGATGTAGTTCTACCTAACCAGAATGTCATGTGGAGTGAGTCTGATTGGGAAAAAAAAAATCAGAAAAAAATCTATATTTCTCTAGGAGAACCAGCCCTGCTCTATCCAAATTTTGGCTTTAAACACCTAATTCCCATTAACTTTCATAGGGTTTTGGAAGTTCTAGCCTCCTTTAACAAACCTCAGGTCTATGAATGTGATTCATTCCTTACTTTTATCATTAAAACACCAGGCATACATTCAAGCAACTCATCTGGGCTCCCTTAATGGTTGATAGAGGAGGACGTGCACATCCAGAAGGAAATTTGTCCCATCTGGAGAGACACATCTAAGAGATGTGGGGCAAATTTTGTTCTGAAGAAGTCTGTCTCCCCTTCCAGTGTAGCAGCTGTTGAGTTAATGCCACACGCCTAAATTTTAGATTCAATGAAATTAATCTTTAATAAAACATAAATAATGAAGCATCACTATGGGCCCGAAATTTTTGGCATTCTAATTATTTAAAAAAGAATAAATCCATCCAAAACAATCCTAAGATCCATACCTGCAGAGCAGCCAAGCAGAATGCCTGTATTTTGCTGGTCTTTAAGTCAATACGTAATTTTTGTCCACCATAAATTCAGGAACTTCAGTTTTCAATAGGAGATATCTGAGTATAGAGTAAACAGATACCACAGAGCTACACTGGATCGTCTTCAGCTTCATATGTTGCACATTTCAACAGAGCCAGGGATCATTCTGGGAGTCAGAGCACCTGGCACAGCAGTGTTTATACCCACACACACAGTCACTATCACCCTCAAATCCAAATTGCTGATGGGGAGTGCTCCAGTGCTGTTGCCCAAACGATTTGTGTGAGTTTTTCTATAAAAATACAGCTAAACACAATCCAGCGGCTGTGCTAAGGTTTTAATGGGAGGAGATACACTGTGCCACTGACCTGCTGCTGCAGGTTTGCTAATTCAAACACAGCCTCAGAGTCTAAAAAGCTGCATCAAACGACTCATCTGTAGCAGCACAATCAAGGAAGCCTTGACACAGTTATTAACACAGTGATCCACAGCCAGGGGTGAAAGGATTGCTTGACAGAGCCTTGCTGGTGGAACAGAGTGTTCCCAGGCATCATCCTATCCATGTTTGATTGCACACTACAAATATTGCCTTTTCCAGCCTATGGGCCTTACTGCAATTCATACTAATAACAATCATTGTATTTTTTTCTTCTCTTTTATCCACCTCATTTTAAACAACTTAGTCTCTCCACTTGTGTGCTTGCTGCATGGTGTAATTACTGAAGGTCACAGCAAAAGCCTGAAGCAGAAGGAAGAGATAACTCAACTGGTGGGGCCCCCAATTGACATCAGTTGACCTAATTTTCTTGAAGTCAATGAAGCTGGCAACAGTTGAGGGTTTAGCTCATTTTTCCTAATTGTTTCTGCTTTAATCACAACTGCCTCCTTCCTTAAGGACCATCACAGCTGAAAGCTCAGAAAAAAAAAATAACAATAACCTCTTCAAACAATGATTGTAATAAAGGAGTTGGTACCTGTTCTGCTGGTTAATGGGAAAAGTTTATAGATACACTGAGTTGACTCAATCTGGTGGGGCAGGGCAGTAGCCAGGTGTGAAATGTATGTGCTGTCCATGATTTAGCCAGTGTAGGAATACAGCACCTTTCTCCAGATCATACTGCCAGCCAATCTTGATAGCCTGGAAGAATATCACTAGACGGGACAGATAATTTAGGAATGGAAGTTCATGAAAATATGGCTATTGAGGCAAAAAATATAAGCTCTTTCCTAAAGCAGCTAGCAAAAAATCATGAAAGATAAGTTAATTCAGACTTTAGAAATCATGGAAGATAGGACAGTTTGGGTGGAAGGGATCTTAAAATTAATTCCATTCCATCCTCTGCTGTGGGCAGGGACACCTTCCACTAGACCAGTTTGCTCCAAGCCCTGTCCAACATGGCCTTGGACACTTCCAAGAATGGGAATAAATAAAAACACAGGTTGTACCTCTGGTTTATAAACTCTTATAAAACTTGCATTCCTGGAAGATGGGAATATATATGCAAGGAATAAATAGAATTTAACCTTTTACATGTTTTGCAGTCTTCACCTGAGGATCCATTGCAAATCACTGCCAAAATCAAAGTGCTGTCAATGAACATTCAGCTCCAACAGAACTCAATATAATCATTCTCAGTAAACCCCCTTAACACTCAGATCACTGTCTGTGCTTTCTGGCTGACTTCCATATCTTCTGTTGAACAAGCTCTTTCTTGGTTTTGTGGGGTTATTTTTTGCTTTATATTCTTCTCTTTTTTTCCCTCCAGAAATATTCATATTCCCCTCATCTTTATTTTTGTTAGATCCTCTTTCCTAGTAAGATCCTAGATATGGAATGTGATGTATATGAACATAAATTTAAATGTATGCATGCATGGTTATATACATATACATGCTGTGCTTAATCCTTTGCAATTAAGCTTGGTGATAATTGTTTTTGTGCATTAGTCATAATCACTTTTTAAGCAGCAAAGCCTATTATTGCTGTAGTGTGTGTTTCAGATGCCCTGCAGATTTGAGTCATTTTGGGTAATGCAGCTGTGTGTGGTAAAAAGATTTTACAATGCCTATAAAATTTTGCCTCATGACATGTTCAGCAAGTGAATCTGTGGCACCGTGAAAGAGTTTCAGTGCTTTTATTAAATACTGGGTACCATCACATTATGAATTGTTTAAACAAGACCCATCCTCAGAGTTTAGAAAGTGTGGAGTTTGGGGTGAGAGTTCATGAGGAGAAAATGGTTTCTGTTAGGTGAGTTCACTTTGCCTTTTTCCTGAGTTTTGGATGTGTCAAGTTGGCTCATTTTTCTTTAAACGTTGCTGAGTACAAAACCCCCCTCCTTTGAAGCAAACACTCTTGTTTCTCTTCCTGAAATACCTGCTGGTTAAAACAGCAAATGAAAATCACGGTCCACCCACACAATGCCTCTAAGGAAAAGAAGAAGTTCAGCTACCTGAGTACATTGCTTGGGGTGATTTCCTCCATGTCTCTGAAATACCATGATGCAAAGCACCACGTTGTGAGTGTGCAGCACTTCACAGAGCCCTGGAATGGTTTGGCTTGGAAGGGATCTCAAAGACCAACAAGTTCCAACCTTCCATGGCCAGGGACTCCTTCCACCAGATCAGTTTCCTCCAAGCCCTGTCCAACCTGGCCTTGAACACTTCCAGAGACGGGACAGCCGCAACTTCTCTGGACAACTTGTGCCAGGGCCTCAACACCCTCACAAGGGAAATTTTCTTCCTAATATCTCATCTAAATATTTCTTCTTACATTTTGAAGCCGAATTATCCTTGCCCTATGAAAGTAACTTTCCTTCTGTTCCCTCCCTGTTTGCAACTCACAGTCAAGACAAGAGCATGGGAAAAAGGTAAGATTTTAATAGCCAGAGTTTCAAGTAATTTAGAAGTTACTGAAATGAGCTGATTGTGTGGTTCTTATTGAACCCCCCAACCCTTGGTGGAGACAAGAGGTGGCTGACACAAACACGCTGCGATCATATCAGGTGTCACAAGGACTGTGCCTTAAGAGATCACTCAATATCATGTCCTAAATAAACCCAGAGGCACAATTATTGAAAAGAAATGGGTTGCAATCACACTTAATTAGTTTCAGTTGAGCTGGGATAGAGACACTTTCTACAGTGAACTTTAACCTTCACCAGCCATTTCCACTTTCTTCTTCAGATCACATTCCCTTTGAATATCCTTCTCCAGCCCTCATCCCTGACCAGAAGGACTCTCTTTTCTGAAAAACCACTCTCTTCCATTGTATCCCTGCAAGCATTTGGGAGGGCATGGATCACAGTATCAGAAAACTCTTAATTTTGGTCTTTCCTTAGTTCATCATCCTTGCTGACTTCTGCAAAAGAGTGAAAACTGATCCAACACCTCCTCCTCCTAAATTAGGAAGAAAAAGTAACCAAAAAGAAGTAACCAATTTTCAAAAGAGACACATCTTGAAAAAAGCTTTCATGGAATATTTGATAAAAAGTAGGCAAAATTCCTTTGGATAACTCTACTTTTATTTTTCCATTTGACTCGGCTATTCTCGGCCTTTTTCTCCTCCATGGCATACTTGACAGGTGTAGAGGAATCTCCCTGAACAGCCTACCTCCATCTGCAGTATCCTGCATGGAAACTTAATCTCCCCAAGAAGAAGAAATCCTACAAAAAATTCATCTGGCTTTTTTTTTTTTTAATAAATAATTTAATTTTTAATTTTCCTGCCTGATTTCATAAATATTTGCACAGCTTGAGGTCCTTTTCTCTCATCCTGTCCCTGCTCCCTGGGAGCAGAGCCCGACTCCCCCCGGCTGTCCCCTCCTGTCAGGGAGTTGTGCAGAGCCACAAGGTCCCCCCTGAGCCTCCTTTTCTCCAGGCTGAGCCCCTTTCCCAGCTCCCTCAGCCCCTCCTGGTGCTCCAGCCCCTTCCCCAGCTCTGTTCCCTTCCCTGGACACGCCCCAGCCCCTCCAGGTCTTTCCTTATTAGAGGGGCTCTGAACTGGACGTGTGGCCTCACCCATGCCCAGCACAGAAGGACAATCCCTGCCCTGGACCTGCTGGCCACACTGTTTTTTCCACATGCAGACAATGCAGTTCACAAGTGGATTAAAATCAAGGCACTAGACTTTTTCATCCTTGCCAATGACAAAACCAGACTCTTGAATAATTTCAAATAATATTTCATAACTTTCACAGGTGAAAAGAGGGTTAAAAATACTTTTTTCCACCTTCTGATAGTTCAAGCTTTGATTAATCTACACTCTCCAGTGAAACACACTGCATTAAAAAGTTTCCATTCACTAGCCATTTTTACTTTACCCTATTTTAGATCCACTGGAGTTTTACGAAATATGACATCCACTGACTACAAGCTCTGTTTCTTCCTGCTCTCAACATATCCTTTCCCTTTTCTGGCTCTGTGCTGTTACTGATCCTATAACCTCTGAAATCCAAACAGGATTAATAGCAGAACTAAAATCCAGGTCTCATGGACCCATCTGTTCTTCATTCCATGCCTCCTTTTTGCTGTCCATGAAGGTGGTGGCACAAACTGAGGACAATTCCCATTCCTGACCTCAGTCCTGGGACACCAGGACATGTTTTAAGGCTCTACCAGCCAGCAGTGCTGTTCAGCAAAGTTTGCAGACCACTGCTTTGCCAGGGAATTAAAAGAAAAAACACCATGTGCACTGCTGTCAACACCTTGGCAATATCAGCTTTTCCTCAATTACTTTTGCTTACAAATTACTCCTAATTTTGTTCTTTAAAGCTAGTTAAGAACAAGTGCTGGTAGGATTGATGGGGAACTAACTGCATGATTAAGTAATTACATTTTTAAAGCTTGCCTTACACTACGACTAATGATTTGTCACACGGTAGCAGAAACTCAAGATAATGAATGGGAAATGTTTACACGTAGTTTGTTTCTTCCAAGTCTTTTATCATATTGTGGCTGGTGCCATATCTGCTTATGATTCCCAAAGAAAGAAAATCTATCACATAATCTCAACATTTCTGAACAACTTGTTAGACCTTTGATCACATGTACCATTTATTAATGTGATTTGTTCTATGATCAGAATTAATTGGTGTTAGAAAAGACTCAATTGGGTTTGGATAAAATTGTTTTCTGTCAGAAAATGGGGGATTTCATTAAATTCTAACATACTGTTGATGCACAGTAATTCAACAAAATCCAGCACATCAAGAATAATTTGACACTATTTCAATAGTTTCAAATTTAATAATTTTGTCTGGTTTGCTTCAAAATGTCATACACCTGATAAAAAGACATTTCAGATTGTGTATATATATAATTTTAATTAGGTTGTATTATTTTTCTGAAAGAAAATCTTCAGCAATTCAACCTTCTAAGACATTTCTGAATTTTTGGCTTTTTTTCCTCCTCAACTGGAACAAATGAAAATAAAGACAGTGCTTCTAAACAAATGTTTCAGGCTTTGATCAGCTGTAACCATGATCTGATTTGATAGCCAGCTGAATTAATTTGATGAAATGTTGACTATTATTTACAATGTAGGAGAATTTGGAGGCTTCAAATGCAATTTTCCCACATCTGAACGAGGCATGGCACAATTCCTGATGGGCTGGTCCAGAGCCCTGAGATGTCAATGGAAATACTCCTACAGACTTCTGCAGACTTGGAATTTGACTCAGAAAGAAAATGGATCCCTCCATCAAGCAGCTGAGATCCAGGAAGAAAAGGTGAAGGAAGAAAAAGGGATTCAGCCAATGTCAGAAAAAAATATTCTGGTTGCCCCCATCCACAGAATTCCAGAATCCCAGAATGGTTTGGATTAGAAGTGACCTTAAAGATCATCTTGTTCCAACCCCTGCCATGAGCAGGGACACTTTCCACTAGACCAGGTTGCTCCAAGATCCATCCAACTTGCCCCTGAAAGTTGTCTAAATTTTGGGAATTTTTGTCTGGTTGGTTGGTTGTTTGCTTTTTAAACCACATCAAATCACTAAGGCAACAGAATAAGAAATTTACTATTTGGGGCTCTCTCCAGTCTATATTTTATTCATCATCTATAATCTGTCCTGGGCAATGTCTGCTTGCTCAGAAAAATAAGAATATGGGTTTGAATCTACTTTGGGGAACTTTGGCCACAGAGGAAGGAAGGATTTTAGAATTCACTTTGCTTTCAGGCTTGGAGGAATGTTTTTGCTGTGTTCTAGTTGGAACCATGGGAGAAGTGGGAGCCTTTTTCCTTTCAAGGGCTGTCCTCACACCTCACTGCCTTCATGCCAATCCTGCCATCCAACCTGGCACAGGCAGAGGCAGCAGGGAGGTCCTGACTCATCTCCTGTCTCTTGAACTACAGGGTTTTTAGAGTTTGTCCAACATCAGCACTCCCAGTCAGGCTGAGTAATCCATGAAAAGATGAGAAGTTATATGTTTTTATTGTAATCTCAACATGTTCAAACCATTTCTACTCTACAGTGAGGCTATTTCCATGAGACACAGACTAGAGATGCCTGCTCTAGATGAGATTTTATTGCACTTTGAAAAGTGCAAGGAAGAGATTGTTCCTGGTCCAGAGAGTTGAATAGCTACCCAAAAGCATGGCAGGAGGAGGGACAAAGTGTTTTTCAATGCAGTAAGTCTGCAAAACAATGTGACACAAACTTTAGATATCTTAGGGAACAGTTTTAATTTTTATACTCAGAAAATACTGAAAATATTCACTTCTTGCTGTGAAAAGGTAACTGATTTCATCCTTGTAGAAGTAGCAGTAATTAGCTGATAACAGTGGTCTCAGCAGGTCTTCGTTGGTGTTATCAGTAGACTAAATAAAATACCAGTTTTAAAATAGCTTATATAAACCTACCATTCTAGCCAGAAGAAGGCATGTCAAAAAAAATCCAACAAATAAAATTGTTTCTGCTGATAATATTGCGAAAAGACATAAAAACTGCTTTGGATGTTGAGCTGAAATGGATGTGCACGTGGATTTTTTGCCCCTTTTTTTTTCTCCCTAGTATGTTTTAAAATTTTATGCTCTTCCTAGCAGTTACTCTTCCAAACACAAAGGACAACTAAACTGACATCAAGTAAAGTTAGTATTCTGCTGTCATTTCTCTGGACATCATCTGTGACAGTTGTGCTCGCGGTGATTCGGTCCCTCACACGTCACTGTTTTCATGTCAGCTCTCCGTTTCACGTCGCAGAAATCCCTTCTGTCAGCTCCCATTCAGTTTGATAGGTCATGCTTACACCTGCAAGCTGGGGCAGTGCCTCCCTGACAGGATCTGTCACAGCACAGCAGTCACCACGCTCAGCCAAACAGCAACTTCACTCAGCGGCAAGTTTGTTATGATGACTTTTAGGATTTGAGGTTTTCTTTTTTTTTTTTTTAAACTCTTTCTTTTTTTCCCCTTTTCCTTCTCCCTCCTCTCTGCCAGTGACACACACTGGGAACTACAGGAGAAATGACAACTTTCATCAGTGGGACAAAGCAGAGACTTTTCTGGCAAATTCAGGCCAAGAGGATGGTTTGCTTTTCCTGCCTTCTCTGCGCCAAGCCCATTACAGGATGTCACAACTGCTAAAATATTCCTTGGATGTGCAAACCTCACCATTCATTTAAATACATCTCCCTGTATTCCTAAGCTATGCAGTTCGAGGAGCCATTAAAATTAGAGATGGCAAAAGCTTCTGAGGTCAGTGCTCTGTCCACTCCTGACACCTCAGGACTGCTCTCTCTATGCCTCGATGGGAATGTCCTCCAGTCCTCTGTCCACTCACATTTAATTGCATGTAGGATGCCACTGGATTTTCAGTTACTCCTACAGATCTCACTCTTGGAAAATCTCCATCATTATTCAATCCCCATTTTCTATTTTATCGTGCAACAGGTCTTGGTAGGTTCTTGGACCAGTGGAAGCTGCACAAATTAGAGGAGGAGGACGAGGTGTGAGATTCAGGACTTGACCTTTTCATTTTTTCCTATATAGAGTAATTTTATCAAAGCAAAAAAATGCATCTCTTGGTACCTCACACACTGTGATGAGCACATAGTTACTAATTACTGCCCCTTTATGGGATTATATCCTGTTTATTTTACCAGAAATAAATATACATTTCAGCTTCTAGCCGTCAAAACACAACCCTCAGCGTGATCATAGAGATCTCAATAAACTTTGGTGGTTGGACATTTCTTGTACAAATTATGATCTTAATTTGTGGGGTGGAAGTGCTCCTGCCTTTTGTGCCCAATGTACTGACAAGTATGTCCAGAAAACTGAATCCCTAGAAACAATGGTGGAACTTTATTCCCACCACACTAGAAAAAGTGGCTCTGTAAAAAGGAGTCACATGATATCATGAGGACAATACGACTATGATATCACAAATTTCATGTATAGCATGAAGGCAACCATAGAATATGTGAGTATTCAAGATTTCAGAGGGATTCAACATCATTCTCCCCCTTATGTCTTCAGAATTTTATAGATAATTTGACTGTACAGGCAAAGTACGTTATTATATCTGAAAGGGGATATTACTTCTTATCTACCACAAACATCCAAAGTGAATACATGGTATGAAACCACACCCATCATTACTTTGCACTGAATTTTGGAACAGGCTGTCCAGGGAAATGCTGGACTCACTTTTCCCGGAAGTGATCAAAAAATGTGTTGATGTGGAGCTGAGGGTCGTGATTTCGTGGTGGACCTGGCAATGCTGGGTTAAAGGTTGGACTTGATGGCCTTAAGGTCTTTTCCAACCTAAATGATTTCATGATTCTATGATTTTAGTTACATTATTTGCTGTCTGTGCTCTCAGGTGAGATAAGTGACACAAAAAAAAAGAAACACATCCAGGACTGCTTTCTTTCTTTGCCTAGCATTAATATTTAACAACTGCTCAACTTTAAATAACAGGGTTTAAATACCAGTTTGAATATCACAAATAAACTTGAGCTGTGAGATGGCTTTTCCTGTAGAAAAGCAGAATTTTTTATTTTCTTTTTTTCCAGGATAAATTCAGGTGGTCTAAAATTGGGCAAAAGAGGTGTTGAGATTAAAAAGGAGATGGAAACATGTTGAAGATTTAAAGCTGCAGTTAAACAGTGAGAAACATGGAGATTGTCTCCAGAAGTTTTTTAAAGACTGTGGTGTTTCTGAGGTAGAGTTTGTGCTTTAAGGCCCAGTAGCCTATTAAAAGTGTGAAGTACTTGATTTGATAAAAAAAGAGACTATCAAGACAATAGGCTATATGAGGCAGAGAAAACTGGTTTTGTACTGAGGACAGTTTCTGGATAATTTGAGGTGAACTTTCATTTCCAGTGCTGTAAATAGCTCTTTCATTAGGTTTGAGCAAATCACCAGAAATATGGTCACATCACACAGAGTAGAACATCCAGAGGAAAACTGAGAAGATACTAGAGTAGCCTGTTTCTAGTATCAGTGACTGTGTGGACTTGGTACTTAAAAGAAGAGGATTTAGGTGTTGTATGTATTGGAATTATTTGCATTTTTTCAATCTGTCATGGAGCCAGACACTGGTGTGTGACTGCTCTATTTCTAGAGCCAAGGTTAAGAATCCTGCACAACCATCACTGCTTCAAAGCAATGTGAATCTCTCCTCATTCCATACAGACCTGTATCACAGCACCCTGATCCAGCCAAGCACACCTAAAAATAAAAGGATTTAGATGCTGTATGCATCAGACTTTTTTTTTTTTTCATCTGTCATGGGCATGTATTTGCTCCTGCCCTGGCACAGTCACCCATGGGTCACAGTCCCCACAGAGCTGCACCTCCTCTTTCAAAGGGCACCTTCCTCCAGATGTGTTTCCAGTCATATCATCTTCCACGTCTCCTTCATTTCTCTCCATATTTCTCCATAAACCTTTGTTCATCTGTCTTTATCTATCTCCCCCACACCTTTTTGAGGCTATGAGCAACCAGATCTAGTTGAAGATATTCCTGCTTATTGCAGGGGGGTTGGGCTAGATGACCTTTAATGACCCCTTCCACAAAAAAGCATTCTATGATTCCATGATCTTATGATTATATGTACTAATTTTGTTCCTTCTTTCTGTTCACTTCTNGGCATGTATTTGCTCCTGCCCTGGCACAGTCACCCATGGGTCACAGTCCCCACAGAGCTGCACCTCCTCTTTCAAAGGGCACCTTCCTCCAGATGTGTTTCCAGTCATGTCATCTTCCACATGTCTCCTTCATTTCTCTCCATATTTCTCCATAAACCTTTCTTCATCTGTCTTTATCTATCTCCCCCACACCTTTTTGAGGCTATGAGCAACCAGATCTAGTTGAAGATATTCCTGCTTATTGCAGGGGGGTTGGGCTAGATGACCTTTAATGACCCCTTCCACAAAAAAGCATTCTATGATTCCATGATCTTATGATTATATGTACTAATTTTGTTCCTTCTTTCTGTTCACTTCTGGATTGTGAATTTTTTGGGGCAAAGATTTTCCCTTACATCTCCAATGCAGAGATAACTAAGAGAGGTGGTGTGAAGTCTGAAAACTCCTCGGCCCTGCCTGCCTATTAACAGTCAAACCTTGTCATTGCATCCTCCTGCCCCAATTGCAAAGACTTCAGGCTCAGATCCCTGTTTTCTACAAATGGGTGTGTTTGGAATTCTTCTTCCAGTGGCTTCTTGTGAATTGGTCTCTTGTGAACAGTCTTTATTCTCCCATAGCATCCTCAGCACAAAGATTAGCAATGTAAACCTGGATGAAAATATCTTTCCAATTTTATTCTACAGTCTAAAAGACAAAACTTAGACAAAAAAAATCAGGGGAAATCAAATGTGGGAGATAAGGTAATATTAAAAACTTGAGCTGAATTTAATGTCTGCTAGCTCTGCATGATGAAGATGTAGCTTCTCTGTACATCTCGACATTTCTGGCAGACTGTGAAGCCACATTTCATAGGGAAATCCCAGTACTGAAGTGCTATAAAAATACAAACACACAGAGCAGAGAAACACCTCAAGAAGTGACACACAATGAGAGGGAGATATAGCATTTTCCTTTCACAGGGAATGTTAGCTTCCAGAAAAGAAATAATTCTTTGGGCTTTTACCCAGTGATTTTTCGATTTCAGTGTATAATTTCTTTATTTACCATTACACTGATTATCCATACTTAGACTAATGATCAAATAGCTCTCAAGTCCAAAATATTTGGCTAAGGCAGCCCGCAGGATTTTTCTTTTCCTTTTCAATTCTTTTTTTCCCCCTTTTATTCCAAATTTTTAGGGTGATTATAGGGTGTGTAAGATCGTTAAAGGATTGGCAGCAAGCACAAAACTCAAATCTTTTATCCAGAGGCTAGAGGAAATGTGAGTTGCCAACATGCAATTCCTTCATTGTCCCACCAATGTCCTGAATTAATGGAGGAACCACGCTCTCACTCCACTGAGGGAAGAATTTAGGCTTCTCTGCTTCCCAGAGACTCAGTTTAGGATGAGAACAATTAATCATATATTTAAGTCAAAATATTTGATTAATATTAATCAACCTTAATGCTAGAAAAGCAAAAAAGTTGCAGTGAGAAGCATCTCTGGTATGGTTTTTTTATTCTTTATATCCAGGATTAACTTGAAAGAAAGTTACTGCATAATCATCTGAGAAGCTGCTGAACTTTAAATAAAAAGACAAATCAGGATCCTACTTTCTGATACAGAGTATGTTGGGACAGAACCACCCAGAAATTTAGGTTATCTTATTCCTTTCCCCTTGAGACCATGTTCAAACTCACAGTTCATGAGAAAAAGGAGACAGAATGACAGACATTAAATTTACTAACAGAGTTTAAATAATTACAGCTTGAGCAGCTGAAAAGCAAGTTTCCTGGAGCAACCATGGGAGGAGATCCCACCATCCCTGTCTGGAGACCAGGGAGTTATTTAGTCTCTGTATCTGCTGGCCTTTAGCTGATAAATCTAGATTATTAATAGGTTTTATTTTTAACATGGCCACCACCTTTACAAGGTTACAGGTAATTTTTGTTTACATTTTTTTCCTTTCTTAAAATAAAATAAATAAGGAAAAAGCCAAAATTTAACTGAATGAGGACCATATACACAGCTTTGGTGTAACAGCAGAATTATTGTTCTCTCCTCACAGCATTCTGAGGTCTTCCTTCTCTCATTAGTACAACCAGAAATTACTCTGAACATCTGAAAAAAAACACCTTAAACTGGGGAAATCCTGGATTTGAGTTTTCATTCTTCTGTGGATTTTACCTGCTGTTTATAATCTCATTCCTAGTGCTTGGAAGATGACTGTCACCAGTTTAGCACTCCAGCCACCTGGACTTGTCCTTAACTGCTCTCCTGGAGCACTTTAAGTCATATTCCCAAAAAGAGAAGCCTGGATGTGTCTGTAAGCAGACCAATTGCTTCTTACAACATGTAGAGTTTTGTATTTGTGATTGAAGAATCTGAAATTTAAAACTCAAAAAACTGGGGACAGAAAGCTAGTCAGTATCTTTAATGTCAGGGGGAAAATCTTTGTTCTGTTGCCCAAAGGATGAGCCAGGCTGTCTCATCTGAAATAATCTACATTTGAGAGCTGACTGTGGCCCAGTTCTGCACTTTTCCCTGGCAAAGATCCATGCAGGTGTCACAGGAAATCCCACCTGCAGAGAGCACAGGACATACCTGATATCCAGCCAGAGAAACCAGGCACAAGTTACCAAAGGCACTTTTGTCCACTTATCTTTTTTTAAAAAAGTGGAACTTCCTTCTCTTTCATCTTTGAGTTTTTCTGGTTTGATCAATTAAGAATCTTTCAACTCACTCTTTTTTTTTTTTTCCTCCTCACTGTACACTTGTTTTCCAGGATCATGAGGGAAGGGTCACACTGTGGGTAGTTCTGATTTACCCATTTTCTTTTCATAACACCTTTTATGTCTTCCCCATTTTCAGGTTGAGTGAGTGCTGAAAGAGAAGTTGGACAAAAAAAAAGTGAAAACTTATGTATTTTTTTTTTTTTTTTGTGAACAGGTAAAGACAGACATCGAACTTCTTTAAAGAAATCTAAAGACCATATTAAACTCAGTGTTAAGAATTACCAGCAACAGCCAGTTCTGTAACCTGTCCCCATAAAGAAATTTAAACTGATGGACTAAATTTTAAGTCTCTGTTTTTTGAGGATTTCAGGCCACACATCCTTTATGAAGTTCACCTGAATTTTCACTAACTGCAGTACAAGGCACCAAAAGGAGAAATATTTTAATTGGAGAATCACAGGATAATTCATGTTGGAAAAGATCTCTGAGAACACCAACTCTGACCATCAACCCAGCACCACCATATTCATACTAAACAATTTTCCCAAATGTTTTTTGAACACTTCCATGGATTGTGACTCCACCACTTCCCTGGCCAACATTGTTTCTGCTGAAGCTCCCTCTGGAGAGGAAAGGGTTTTGCAAGGAAATGGGGAAAAAAGAAAAAAGGTGGGGGTTTTGGTTGCTGTTTTTAATGCAAACAAAATATTCCAGAGCCTTCCCTACACTCCAGGCCCTCCTGCATCACCTGTCTCAGCAGAGCTGCTGGTCTCTTTTGCCTAAATGAATAAGGATGGCTCATGTGCTCCTTACCGTGCATTGCCTGCAAACAGCCCTTCCTCCAACCCAACCCTGAGCAATTTGTCTCAGATGTCTATTCAAATATCAGCTCCTCAGATCTCAGCTGATGCCTTGAACTGTCTAGGAATTGGTGTCTCCTGCTCTGTCTCACACCAGTGCTGTTTTCCTTTTCAGTTATTGGATACATGTGGGGTTTTTAAAGCATCCCATGTTCTTTCTGGGATGCTGTTCCAACACCAGCAGTTTTCCTGGCAGCCCCCAAGCCCTGTGCCTTCCTCCCCTAACCCATTTGGCCCCGCTGGCCTTCTGTGCCATGGTGTCAACTGGTGCATGGATGTGGAGGAAGGCAGGTGGTGCCAGTGCTGACCCAGGGGAGCACCTTCCTGGAGGGCTTCTGCTGCTTAAAATCCCAGCACTGCCTGAAACCCACCCCTTCCAGCAAGGGTCTGATTCCACTTGTGAGCAGGAACCATGCCATTCTAACAGATGGGCTCCAGTGCAAACAGCCAAGAAAACATGTATATTCATAAAAAAACCTGAAAAAATCAGAAAAAAAAAAAAAAAAAAGGGTACTCTGGGCATGAATGCCAGCCAAAAACATCAACATCTCTCCATGTCTTCTCTTGAGCGTACAAATCCATGGTTAAGGGGATGTGTGGGCGCTGAGCTGAATTCATTAAAAAAAATTAAAACAAAATGCCTGGCCACGTAGAAAGAGATTTCAGAGCATTAGGAAATGGGCACGGTGCCCTGAGAGAGAGGAAAACGGAAAGAGAAAAGCAATATTCAGGAATAAGCTGAGCCAGAAAAACACATGGGGTCTGTCTGGTAGTTCCCAGAGCCTGTGACTTGTCTGGGTGCTCAGTTCATGAATTTGGTTTGGGGACAGAGAGGAGGGGGAAGTACAGCCCTGTCTCTTGGGCTTTCTTTTTTTTCCCATTCAACCTATTTCTCCTTTAGTAGGCCAAAATTAAAACAAGGTAACAAATAAAACACTCAAACCAAAGACTTTTAGGCTGATCTAATATTTAGGGCTCACACAGTTCTGTCCTTCAGGTCCTGGTGGATTTTGGTCAGGGAACTCTGAGGTCACGAGTGAGAAGATCAAGGAGAACACATGAGATTGAACCGAGAACATTTAAAAAAGGATTGTGAACACAGGTGAGGAACCCACCTTACCTGGAAGACCAGCTGGGAAGCTTTTCCTAACACCAAATAACTACAACAGGCCAGCATAAACCAGGTCTAAGAATGAGAAAGCCAGGAAGGCGCTGAGCCTACCATCATGGAAAATATTTTACTTAAGGTACACAGGTTGACAACCAGGTTCATTGAAGCTGCTGAGATGGAAAGAGGGTCTGGTCAAATGGAAATATGAATTTCTCTTGCACATCCCATCCTTGCTGGCAGCAGAAGCAGCAACCCAACCTACTCCTCTCCTTTTGTTACCAGCAACACACAGAATCTCAAAGTTTGGAAAAGACCTCTAACACCACAAAGAGGAGACTTTAAACTCAGTTTTACTCAGCCCTTTATCCCCACAACAGGGTAAAACCTCTCAGAAGAGCGGCACACCCCTCATAACCAGCAGAGAGAGATTTAATGTCTGTTTTGGAGCTTGGAACTGCACCCAGATTTTCTACTTCCTTGAAGATTTTGCTGTTCCTGAAACAATAGGATGGTGTGGGATAGGCCTGTGCTTTTGAAACTGTTCCAGCTCACACAAAACAGTTAAAGAAAGGCCTGCAAGCCAGCTCTCTCCTGGACTGTGCTAATGTAAGAGCTATGGCTTTATATTCCTTAAGTTAATTCATATTTCATTGCCTTATGAAAAGCTGAATTAATTCAGCTTTACTGTGAAATGTGAGGGAAGTCTTCATTAAAAGGCACCATGGGCCTATTCAGAAAGTAGTAGGACCTAAACCTTTTCCTATATCACTGTGTGGTTTTCAAAGGAAACAAGGAGTCAACAAGGAAGTTAGAGGAACTTGAGGTGGTGTTCTGGGCTCAGGAGATTACTAAAGAGAGAAATATTTGCTAAGATCTCAAATTCCTATAAACTGAAATCAAAGAGCATTAGAACCAATGTTCTCCTGAAAATGCTCCTGAAACACACCAAGATCTCTAAAAATCTCAGTCTGAACAACTTGCATGGTCCAGGGAAGAGTTGGAATGAGATGTTCTTTAAGATCCTTACAACCCAAACTATTCCCTGATTCCGTGATGTTGTTCTAAAGCAATCCAGGAATTTTGGCACATGCCCTGCTGTTAGGCGAATCGCACTTCCAAGACCTGGCTGACACCAGTAAGGACCTGTGCACCCACAGCTGATCAGCCAGGAGATTCTTTGATGCAGGGAACAGTAGCAGATGAGGCAGATGGTGGAAAAAAGGTAGAAAAGGGACTAGAAGATGTAGAGAAAAAATGTAGAAAAGTGAGAAATAAAGGCTTCAGGGAGACCTTACAGAAACCATCCATGACCTAGAGGGAGCTTTGGAGAGAGATGGAGAGGGACTTTCCACAAGGGTATGGAGTGATAGGACAAGAGGGAATGGCCTTAACCTGAAGAAGGCTACATTTAGATTAAATCTTAAGAAGAAATTGTTCCTTGTGAGGGTGGTGAGGCCCTGGCACAAGTTGCCCAGAGAAGCTGTGGCTGCCCCTGGATCCCTGAAAGTGTCCAAAGCCAGGCTGGACAGGGCTTGGATCAACCTGGGATAGTGGAGGGTGTCCCTGCCCGTGGCAGGGGGTTGGAAGTATATGATTTTTAAGGTTCCTTCCAACACAAAATATTCTGTGATTCTGTGACTCTTTGTAGTGGGGTTTTCTCAGTGCTCTGCGTAGGTTCTGAGCTTCCAAAGCTTCTCTCTGTTCATCAAAAATCTGTTGACTTCTCCAAGTCTTTGATCTTTAACCTGTGTGCAGATACATCAGTGCAAATCTTTGTTCTTTTCTTTCAACGAGCTCAAAATCCACTATTGTTCATGGTGCCAGAAGTTAATGCTCCCTCCCTGCCGTGCAGCAGTTATTATTATTATTATCATCATTATTCCCACTGTTACCTCGCTTCTCCTAACAAATAACAATAATAACAAAAAATAATGATAATAAGGAAAAAAAAAATCAAAATTCGGATTCTGCCCTTTCTAATTACAAATCACCACCTGTGGTAAAATTATTGAAAAACAGATGAGCATTTCATTGCAGCAATAGCCTTAAAACAAGCAGCAGTTCCAACTGCCAGTGTGATGTATAGACACGGCGCAGGGCAGATGAGGGATTAATTAGGTCTGTCCCTGCACATTGCCAGGGGAGCACTTCTGTAGAGGTGATTGAAAACTAGAAAGAGTGGCATTAGTCTTCATTGTTGGTTAAAGGCAACAAAAATAAAGATGCAATTGAGTTGACAAAGCTCCCAGGTATGTGGCTGAGTCATTTGGAGGTGTCAAAATGATCAAACCATAATTAATTAGCTAAAGTGCTATATTTAATTCCTCAAATTTAATGAAGATTTCTGCAGCCAAAAACAAACAGCAGCACCGTTTGTTTGTGAAGGGAAGGAGGGGAGTGCACAAAGTGGATGACGCCAAAATTTAATGGTGCCTTTATAATCAAGCCCATGTTCTTAATCTTATTGTCATTTTCTGTACAGACATAGAAACACAGTGCTGTTGTATGCATTCATTTTAGAACTGCAATTAGGAGACCAGAAGTGACAGGGAAACCAAATATTTATTATTTCCAAGCAATAAAACAGAATACAGCCAAAAAATATCAGTAGGTTTTTTTTTTTTTTTTTAATATTGGCCTCTAGGGTTGACACTGTAAAGACACACAAGACCTCAGTGTCAGGTAGTCTAAGTGTGTATCTCAGGAATTCAATGCAGCTTGTTCCAAAGGGAAGAAACTTGAGATTTATGACTAAAGAGAACTGCAAGAGCAAAATGTGAGTTTTACTCCCAGCTCTGCCACAACTGTGGACAGGCAAAACCTTGGGTTTAGGCTGAGGGAAGGTCTGCCTGAAACACTCAGGCAGCTCTCTCTGAGTATACACCTCTTCTGGACTGGGAAATATTTCTTTCTCTTTAGCTTTGTCACTGGCCACTGCGACCTCTACTTCACCCTGGTCCTATCAGGTACTTAGAGCTGCAGAGACACCCCAAAATGTTCTATGTCATTCTTCCCATGCCACCATATGAAAGCAGACACCAAGAGCTCTGGAACGGACATTCTCCCATCCCATGCTCGTTCAAACACACACACACACACACACAGGCTGACACATCTATGTGCTGATGAAACTGAAAGTCCCTTTTCCAGGGCACTTGTTGCAGGATTTATGCAGGAATGGCTGTTCTCTGGTGCCAAGAGGGCCAGAACACCTAATCTATTGAGACAGGTTAAGAGTCTTCTAAGGTCTCTCTTCAGAGAGAGCTTAGAGCCCCTTCCAGCACCTAAAGGGGTTCCAAGAGAGCTGGAGAGGGGCTTGGGACAAGAGCCTGGAGTGACAGGACTCCTCTGTGGCTGGGATAAACTGTGTGGCACAATCTGCACAACACTGTGGTGTTCAACAACTCATTCCTGCTGCTGGCATCCCCAGCCTGGTAGAAACCAGAAGGGTGAGAAGATTCCTTCTCCCACAAAGGAATTGCAGGATTAGCTGACAGTCAAGGCCTTAGCAGGAAGGCCGGTTAATGCATTGTTTCATCTACAACATAAAATGTAAGCAATGTTTCCCTCTTACCCAGCAGCTGTTACCTCTACCATAAGCTGTTAAAAATCCCTCATTATTCCATGCAGCCAGGCCAGGCCCATTTCCTGTGCAGTTGTCATCTCCTTAATATATTATGACATTACAGACTTTATTAGTATATTTGCAGTGCCTTTTTATTTTTTATTAGCTAATGGGCTGTTTGCTTACACCATATTTGCTTAGTCTTTCAGAGCTCAGCCAATAAAATGGCCAAACGTGATCCCATCTGGAAGCCATTAAAGATCAATAGAGATGGAATCTGAAGAAGAAAGAATGGTGGAGGAAAAAAAAAAAAAAAAGAAAAATCTACTATCAAAACAACTGTGAATAAAAACCTGTCAGCTTCTGTTCTCAAATCCGGATGTGCTAAAGCTCATCACAATTCCAATGTGACAAAGAGCACCATGGTCTTCTTAACATCAGGAACAACTAATCTAGTTTAAAAGAATCATAAATATGATTAAAGCTCATGGTTTCCTTGATTCTTTGGGAAAATGGAAACCTTTCTAGCACACGTTGCATTCTTCTGAAGTGCTGGGCTCTTTGTGGGGAAACAGCTCAGAGGACAAACTGCTTCTGTGACAGAAATACGAGTTATGGTGACACATCTCTCTGCCACTTTCATGGTGATATCAAAACACTTGCAGGTGTTAACATGAAAAGAGTGTGCCCAAAATGAGGAAATTTCATTGTGAAATGCACATTATGGCAGCCAGATATGTAAAATGGTGTCTGACTCCAAAGAATATTAACTCTGTATCTTCGGTACTTAAATATTTTGGCAGATACACAGGTCTAGAAAGGTTTTGAAGAGCTCCTGCAGTAGATTAGGTGCTTGGCTCCAATGAGGCAGTCACCCTACAGAAAAGAAGAGAGGATTTGAGGTTTTGCAGGAGCAAAGGAGACTGTGAACACCATTCTTCCACGGGCTCATCACTGACCCAGAGAAAAAATCAGCCCTGAGCATGGCACCCAGTGAGGGAGATGTGCTCAGGGCTGGAATTTGCCTGTGGCATGGGCACTGAGTGTTTCAGCCATTCAAGAGGGACGTGTTTGTTCTGGCCATGTCTCAATCTCTGGTGCCTGGGGACTTGGAACGGCGAAATCGGCGGTGCCCACCCTCACCTGGGCTGCCTCCATTGGCCTACAGCAGATCCGTGTCTGCTTCAATCACTTTGCAGTCACAGAGAGGAGCAGACATTTCCAGGGCTTGACCCATCTGACCTGCTTTAGAAACGTGCCTGGGGATGAGATGAACTGCATCCCAGAAGGACCTTTTCCCCTCCTGCCCCTCTGGAGGCGGTTGGGATGATTCAGTCAGATGCGAATCCCTGCTCTGGTGACAGGTGCCATTAGCCAGCACCCGTGTGGGCAATGGCTGCAGCTATACCAGAAAATAAACACTGCCAGATCCTGGGCTAATGGTCACCACCTTCCTCTGATCACACAATTTATTTCTCTTAACCTCTAAACAAGTGTGGCTACTTCCAGAATATCTGCTAAGGTGTTCCTCAGCCAGAGAGCAGATGCCTCAGTCTGTCCCTAGCTTGGAGATCTGTGAGTCTGTGTGGGAGAAAAGAAATTTGCCCAGAGTTTAGGACTCACCCTGCTGCAGAAATGTTTGTTCCAGGGAGTTTTCTCTCAGTGAGGACTGCAGAGAGGCTTGGAGTGATTCATTTCAGCCTTGAGAAGAGGAAGGTCTGGGAGAACCTTTTCTGTGTGTACAACTGCATAATATGGGAGAATAAATTATAAAAATCATGGAATTGCAGAACGGTTTGGGTTGGAAGGGATCTCAAAGAAGAAACATGAAATTTTATACCTAAAATTTGGTATTTAAAAGAAAAGATTTTCTGTTGGCTATTGCCTGTAAAAAAGAAAAAAGGAAAGAGAGGTCTAAATAACCACTCTGGATAACTCTTCAAGTTTTTAGCAAGTAAAAGAAAACCCTCCTTTGCACTGGATACAGAAGCTGTCTTAAGGTTAAGACATTTTGAAGTGAATTGGAGACAGAGAGTGTAGTGTGCATTTAAAATCATAATATTCATAAAATTCAAAGGTTGGAGTTGATCTTCTTCTTTGTCTTCTCCCACCCTAATAGTTCTATGATTCTATTCTATGATCTGCCCAGGAAGACACAGGATTCAAAGGGTCATGACAAGGCAGGATTGCATTTATAAATGGGAAAGAAGTGCAGGAGATTAATGTGTCAGTGCTTAGGTACCAAAGCCATGGCCACTTTAGGCAGGAAAAGCAGATAACCACTAGATTCACAGGAAATTCTTTGGTAGCTGAGGCCACCAGACTGTCCAGATAAAATGAAGCATCTGGGAACATTTGGGATTTGGCAGCACCAGGAGAAGCAACACGCAGTTTAAAAATACTGCCCCTCAATGGGAGAAAATGTATTTCTATTAAGGGACCAGAATTGCTCTACGCCTGTTGGAATTTTTGCTTGTGCACAGGAATTTAGCTCCAGGTTCATGTCTGTCACTAAAATTGACAACTGCCTATGGCTCTCTACAATTGAAACGTAGATCTTAAATTTCACATCATTATCCAAATAAAATATATCTGCCAAGGGGGACTGGTATTACACAGTTAGAGAACTGTGATACCAGTTGTCTGATTAACATATTGAGAGGAATATAAGAATTTCTCACCTATTTTCCAGAGGGAGACTAACTGGGGAGCTTGTGGTAAAGAGACTAATTGAACATCCTCCCTCTGCTCACTAAGGAGATGCCCAGAAATATGTGTGCTCTGTGTAAGCAGGTTTTCCCTCTGCATATTACATTTGCTTTTTAGGATGGTAAGGAACAAAATTATTAACTTTTTTTTTCCTCTTTTACTAAAAAAAGAGTTAGCCAAATTTTCATGTTGAAAAGTGTGTGACTTTCCACAGAAAGGTTTCTCGTGGCTGCATAAAAGAGCAAAGAGATTAAACAGAGAAGTTGCTTTCAGAGTGAAGAAGTTCTTTTTCAGGAGATATCAATGAAGCAGAGATCAGAGAAAACCTCTCCAAGCTTCATTCGGACAATGATTTATTAATAGCTGAGACAGATGAGAATTTACACATTACAGGCAGAGTCCAGTTCAGACCTGGTTCCACATTTCATGTGTGACTGAGGTCAGGATTTTGGATCAGTTCATCAAAGCAGCTGACCAGGGAGGATGCCTCAGAACCAAACCTGCCTCTGAAGTCCTTCCAGGATTTGTGTCTGATACGTTCGTGACATATCAGAGAGAGCCGCTTTCATCTCTTCTGTTTTGCCAGGACTTAAGAAATAGAAAACTGGGTCTGAGGACTCAGACTCAGAGGAGAGTGTTGCTGTGAGTCAGCTGAGCCACAGTAGGAGATTCTGTGCACATTCTTAGCCCATGACATATTTGAACTAATGAGAATCATGTTGCCTTCTAGAGAAATGAGTTAAAGCTGGCACAAATTACCTGCAGAATTGCCACAGATGAAAAATATGCCCACAGACCATTGACACCCATAGGCTGATGTATCATCCCTTGTATCTCACCTTGGAGCCAAATGGATCCATTCCAGGTTTACTCCACCTTGGACAGTAAATAGAATTTGATCCGTACCAGGCCTGTGCAGGTACAGCTCTTCTACTTTCAGCCTTCTAAAAAGTACAGGCTGCCACAAAAAGACTGCAGCCAGTAGGTCAAAAGAAGGGATTATTTCCCACTCCTCCCCACTCTTTGGCTCTCATGAATAGTCTGAATATTCTGCATCCAGTCATCTGAATAGTCTGCCCAATTCTGTGCTTCTTTGTGGAAGAGAGAGATTGAAAACTGGAGAAAGTCCAAGAACTACTGCTAACACAGTTATAGAGCTGGAACATGCAGAGATGTATGAAAAGATGTGGAGGGAAATGTGTTTATCTTGAGAACAGAAAGCTAAATGGGATTCTGCTTGTTGCTTTCGACTACCCAAGGTGGAGTTTTTTAGACATTATTGTCTTTTTTTTTTTTCCTTAGAGGTGTTAGGATTCTCCTCCTGTTTTTGAAGATAAGAGTGACATTTGCTTTCTAATAGTCCTCAGGAACCTTCCAGAACTGCTGCCACCTTTCAAAGAAAACTCAAAGTGTCCTTGCAATGACCTTGTCCAGATACCTCAGCACTCACAGGTGATCCCATCAGCTCCTATGGACACGTGTATGTTCAGTCTGTTTAAATGTTCCCAAACCTGATCCTCCTCCACTGAAGGTGAGTCTTCTTTGCTTTGGAACTTCCCCTGCTCTTGGGGCCCTGAGATTCATGAAAGGCAGTCTGATTAGAAAAATCAGATGGAGAAGGCATAGAGTACTTCATCTTTTTAAATATTATTTGTCACCAGGTCCCCAACCCCATTCAAAAGCAAACCAAAATTCCCTCTGGGCTTTCTTCTGCTCTGTACGTGCTTGCAGAAGTTTTTCCTGCTGCACTTCGCCTGTGAAATTCAGCTCCAGGTGGATTTTTGCTTTACTACCCTTGTCCTTGCACTTGGGCATGGTCACTTGTCTTAGATCACTCCACCCTGCTTCCGGCTCTTGCATGCTTCCTTCTGAGGTTTTCTGAGCCTTCATTTTGAGTCTTTTTGGGAGCTCCTTGTTCATCCATGCAGGCCTTCTGCCACCTTAGAGGTGGAATATTTTCAGTTGGAACAGACCTGTAATGATCATCTAGTTCACCTAGGGATCAGGGATGATCAAAAGTTCAAACATGTTGTTAAGGGCACTGTCCAAATACCTCTGAAACCCTGACAGACTGGAATATCAGCAACTTCCCCAGGAAGCCTCTTCCACATTTGATCACCCTCTAGGTAAAGAAATGCTTCCTAATTCCCAGTCTAAAACTACCCTGGTGCAACTTTCAACCATTCCCAGATGTCCTGTCTCTGGATAGCCAGAAGAGCTCACACAAAAGAAAAAGTAGCTGGATGAGAATGTCTAAAACTGTGCTGAGTCAGGTAGACTCAGTAATCCTTGGGCAAGAAACACAGGAATAAAGTGGACAATCAATGAACAGGTCTTGCTTTTGTGTACTGCATTGCTCAGACTGATCTCAGTCCACCATAGCTCATTTACAGTCTGTCTCTTAAAGGGATGCTCTAAATTGGATGTGGCTCAGAGAAAAGTCTAACAGTGGCATAATTAAGAGCCTCATTTTGTCTAACGGTCTGCAAAGAAGATTGCAGGAAGGTTTTAATTTAAAATCTGTGTCTTTTAAATAAAATATAAGGTTTTAAGTAAACCTTCATTGTAACAGAGAAATATACTAGAGAAGCCTGGTGGGAAGATGCTGAAGTTAGACAAGGGAAAAATAAGAAGAGAGCTCCAATGCTTATCATGGCCAAGACATGACATAAACATCAAAAGGGTGCCATGAATGCCTCCATTTTTGGTATTTTCATATAAATAAAGACTGGCTCGGCTCACCGAGGGATATGATTTAGCCAGAAATGGATAATTAGCTCAAAACAGATGTTAATAGGTAAAACTTTATCACCTGTTTTACACAGAAAATTAGATTCAACAATCAAATGTGGGTGCTTTTTTCTCTGACTATAAAAATATGTGATTGCTTCCAGAGTCAGAATATTGCTCATATAAGGAGGTTTCATATAGTTTGCAGAGGAAAAACATTGGAAAATTAGTAGGCACATGAAAACCTGGTATTAGAGAAGCTCCAATAATGAGCTACTCATGTCCTGCAGGAGGCTGTAATTTCCCTGGGAAAAGGAATATCTCAATATATATAAAACAGAACCTATCACCGTGTTTTCTGAGACCTTGCAAATGAATACTGTTCCTGATTTCTCGTGGTGCCATAAGCCCTAGAAAGGCCCTTGTGTTCTGACTTGGTGGCCTTGCACAGAGAGGAGCANGGAATCTTGAATATGCTTGCAAATAGAAATAAAATTATATAGGTTTATGCATAAAAAAAATTCATAGTGCTTAGCATGTAAGAAACATTTTTAGCAGTAGGGGTTGAAACTAGATGATCTTAAAGGTACCTTCCAAGCCAAACCATTCTGTGATTCTAT
>VXBC01003690.1:313237-327451 GCA_013399945.1 Ploceus nigricollis
TAGTTTGCAGAGGAAAAACATTGGAAAATTAGTAGGCACATGAAAACCTGGTATTAGAGAAGCTCCAATAATGAGCTACTCATGTCCTGCAGGAGGCTGTAATTTCCCTGGGAAAAGGAATATCTCAATATATATAAAACAGAACCTATCACCGTGTTTTCTGAGACCTTGCAAATGAATACTGTTCCTGATTTCTCGTGGTGCCATAAGCCCTAGAAAGGCCCTTGTGTTCTGACTTGGTGGCCTTGCACAGAGAGGAGCATCATCCACACTCACAAGAGGATGTGAACATTGTGAGAAAAGAAAAAGAGTTTAATAGTGTGGTCCATCCTGCACAGTAATGCTAGAAAATGCTGCTTTGTGGTTTCAGTTGGTCATTTGGTCTCATTTTTTAAGTCCTTATTAGAATAAGAAAAGAAGTACTGGGAAAGGAAAAGAAAAAGGCAAAGAGAGAAAATGTTCTGTTATGCTGAGCCCCTTTTTATGATAATTTAGTCTCAAAAAGAGTAATTTCTGGTCAGAGGCACAGCAAATCCTGAGTCACTACAAGAGCTTGATTCACTGCCATTTATCTTCTGCACCAGAAGGACACAACTGTGTTTGGACACTCATAGTGTCAAAATGCTTAACAAATTATTCTGATGTTTTTAATCTCTTCAACAGCTTCTTCATCTTTGAACACTTCTCTCTGTAGGGAAGAATCAGGAATTTTTCCCATCTGTTGTGAAAGTGAAATTATTTCAACCTGCAAATTATTTCAGACTTGGTGGAAGAACAGAGATTGTGATTTGCTGTTAATGTGCCAGTATTTGACATTTCCTCCTTGTCCCAGGATACTTTATAGGGCATTATTATTATTATTATTATTATTATTATTATTATTATTATTATTATTATTATTATTATTACCACCACNTATTATTATTAAAACTATGGAATGGAATCTTGAATATGCTTGCAAATAGAAATAAAATTATATAGGTTTATGCATAAAAAAAATTCATAGTGCTTAGCATGTAAGAAACATTTTTAGCAGTAGGGGTTGAAACTAGATGATCTTAAAGGTACCTTCCAAGCCAAACCATTCTGTGATTCTATAATACAACTGTCCATATCTTATAAAGAAAGAATAGACACCCTCAAAAATGTGAATTCTGTGCCACAAAATGCCCAGGGCAACAGCAGGCCAAAACCAAAATGTAAAGTTTGAGCCAAATCTTATCTATTTTAAGGTATCTCTAATGAAGGTCTGAATCTTCCACATATGAGTGAAACACCAGAGATTCTCACTATACATAAAGGATTAGTACAGACTGCAACTCTACCTCATGGGAAAATAAGAAACTAAAATGTATTTGTTTGGGTTTTATTTTTCACTATCTTGCAACTTTGCATGATAGAATCTTCCTGAGCATGT
The DNA here is from genome assembly GCA_013399945.1 of Ploceus nigricollis. Lineage (NCBI taxonomy): Eukaryota > Metazoa > Chordata > Aves > Passeriformes > Ploceidae > Ploceus > Ploceus nigricollis. The sequence goes on from VXBC01003690.1 coordinate 314,655, forward strand.
GCAGGAATGCAGTAGAATGCTAATAATAAATTAAATAATGTATCTAAAATATGGATCTCCTGACAAATGAAAGAACATTATAATATTCTGATCTGGGGCTAAAATGGAAACTCAAAACCACCAGAATCAGTCAGAATTTGTCAGTACAAAAAAAGGAAGCCCCTGGATGCTGCTATTATGGCTCATTCCAGGAAAATAGGCAGCACCTCACTGTCTTTTCTGAGGACCCATTATTAGTTGCAGATTCAATGGCATTAGGGCATGTACAGGTGGAAATTATCCATGCTTTAAAGTCCCACCGTTTTTAGCCTCAGTGATTTTTTCTCTGAGAGGTTTTCAACCTCATCTTGGAAAGATCAGTCAGGGTGGACAAAAACTCCTCAGGACTTACATGAGCAGTCGCACCACTCATCCTAAAAATGATTCACAGGAAGAAATCTATTTGGCAAATACTGAATGTTTTATCTTTATTCTTTGGGTTTTTTGTGTTGGTTTTTTTGGTTTTTTATTTTTTTTTGTTTGGTTTTTGTTTGGTTTTTTTTTTTTTTTTTGTTTTTTTTTTTTGGTTTTTTTTTTTTTTTTTTGTTTTTTTTTTTTGGTTTTTTTTTTTTTTTTTTGTTTTTTTTTTTTGTTTGTTTTTTTGTTTTGTTTTGTTTTTTTTGAGAAATTGGGAGCAGTGTGTGAATGACACTTTGCCCTATTTCCCTTCTGTAAGCCAGTATTCTGGAAGTTGGCTCCCATTTAAATGCTAGGGAAAAAGCATCCTACAACTCAGGACACTGCACTATATTGCCTCATACTTTAAAAAAGAAAATTAATTGGTTGTTAGGAGCCAAACTGCTTATCCCAACTAGAGGACACTTTCTTTTAGAAGTTTTTCCTCTAAGCCAGGTCCTCAGCTGGTATAAATCTGAGAAGTCTGTTCAAATTAATATAGTTACACAGATTTACATGATCCAACTGCTTGATTTCAGCTAAACTGCTCCTGTCAGAAGGCAATTTTTGGTCTAAGGTTATAAATCCTTGACCCACACTGAGGCAAGTAGAGAAGAATCAAAACCAACCATTCTTCTTTTTCTTTTTTTTTCACTTCATGTGCAAGGAAGGAAAAGAAAAAAGAATAAAATGAGATCTACAATTAAACGTATATAGTCCACGAGGAGGTTTACAAAAAGAAATGAGTGAGAAGGATAGAAAGAGAAACAGAGCACGTATTGAAACCGTGTGCCCTATTTGCTGAATGTGGCCTTTGTGAAGCCTGATGGATCAGAAAAGAACTGGAAGCTGCAGTGCTCTGTTTATCCAAAAATAAAATATTGCATAGGTCAAGCAAGCACAATGCAATTCCTCCTCCCTTTCACTGGATCTCAGCCTTGACCTGAAAAGCCAACTCTCTAATGTGCTGAAAGCCTTTCAGGTTTCCACTGCAGGAAGGGACTGACAGCTTTCCTGAGCTATGCCAGGAATAAGATAGATGTACAAAAATTAATCAAGATCCAATTTAGCAAGAGCTTGAGCACACGTGTAACTCCCTTTACCCTCCAAACTAGGCACTCACTTATACAAATTACTAAATTAGTGTGAATTAGAAAAAAAAAAAAATCCCAAACTGAGAGAAATCTTGTGGGAGAAGATTCCCAGTTACATTATGCAGAAATATACCCAAAATTAATTTGGATCAGTTTTATCCTCTCCTGTCCTATTTAAACATCTATAAAAATTGGTAAAAATACTCCTTCAGCAGTGAGGGGAAAAATTAAAATGAAGTTTAAAGCCTCTGACAATCAGCAGGGTCCTCACTTTTATCAAAAATTATGTATGTGTATATGTATATTTAGTGACAGGTCAGCCAATTCTGGAGCCAAACTGGGCCATTTTAAACTCATAAAAAATTTCCAAGTAATTTATAACCTTCTGATGGCAAAAAGAAATCACATGGCTCAGGAAACCTTGTTGAGACCATCTCACTCACTTCTCTTAGACATGTTTACAGTTATCTTGCCAGAACACATGGTTATTCATTCATTCTTGTCTGATCAAACTCAGTTTCAATCTGACCTTCAGAATAACAGGCTGATACATCCCTTTCACTGGGGACTGTGAAATCCCTGATCTCTCAGAAAACTGGCAAGCAGAGAGGATGCTACCAACAGGTGAAACTCAAAAGTTTCAGAACTTCCTTCAGGTAAATCTCCAAAAAACCTGGTTCATCTAAAAATTAGGTACAAGCACAGCAATGAGTTCAGTAATGCCAACATATCTATCACTGCATGGACTAACTGTGGGAAGAGGAACACAGCTGACCCCATCCCAAATATCCAAGTGGTTCTCTTGGATTTGAGAATTGATCCACTGTGATTCCCATGAGCTGGAATCACCATCCCTGTAGGGATTTAAAGGATGTGTACTTGTGGCACTTGGGGACATGGTTTAGAGGCGGCCGCGGCAGAGCTGGCTGAACACTTGGACTAAATGTGAAACATTTTTCCTAACCTAAACAATTCTGTGAGTCTATAATTCCATAAAAGGCCCTGAGGTCCTTCCTAGTTTGTTGCACTTGTGTATCTGTTGTTCTAATTTTGACAAGAAATGAGCCTGAAATACATAAAGTACATAAAATTAACAAAGACTTATTTGTTGCATTTGTCCTGAAATGTATTTTATTTAGGAATATAGGAAAAAAAAAAGGTACTGCTGAAGAACTTTGATAATTAGTTTGTTTTTCTTTAAAAAGACCATACATTTTTTCAGTTCTTTTTCCACTAAGCAAATCTTGGATATCCTCACACAGACTGAAAAAAAATCCCCAAACCCTACAACTAAAATATAAACTTAAGAGAAAAAAAGGCTAAGAATGTCTTGTTATTTTAAATTTATTTTTCATGTGATTGCCTTTTTCTCTTTGGCAATATGGGTACAGTATCCAACACATTCTACAGCTCTGGGATGCATTTGCACCTTCTTAATCTGTTGCTGTTTTACAACAGGACATTGCAGTGTAGGATCAGAGAGTCATGGAATGGTTTGGGTTGGATGGGACCTTCTGCCATGTGCAGGGACATCTTACACCAGAGCAGTGCCTGAATTCCCCACATTAATGTTCTGGGGAAGAATTTAGGAGAGTCAACCCCCATCTGTAGTTGTCCTCCACCCTCTTCTCCTCTCCATTCCTTATCTGGCATTTAGCCTCTAACAGGATGTGGTGACAGCAGCACTGGTGAGTAAAGACCTGCAGAAGCTGTGAGCCCTTTAGGAAACTGAGGAGTAGCAGTTACAAAATCCAGGTTTTTTTCCTGGGAAAATGTTTACACTATTTTGATTTTTCCTGTGATTCTGGTAAAGTCAAAGTAATCTGTTTACAATAGAGAGAAAAAGGCAACAAAAATAGAGAAATAGTGTTAAGAGCAAATCCTTGCCAGGCATAACTCCTCGTGCAGTCGCTGAAATCATACCTGTGCCCATCTTGTTAAATGCTGATCCCTAAATCCAGAGCCAATCACTGAGACACCAAGCTCCTCCACTGGAAAGCAAACAGGGACAGACAATTAATGCAGGATGATGGTATCTGAGGGGCCACGTGTTTCCCAAGCCTGCTGCTGCTTCTTCCATAAAATGCACCAGGTTTGGGGCTGCAGTTGGAAAACTTGCTCAGTGTTCAGAAAGAGTGAAAGACTTTGAGGGTGTTGGTGTTGGTTGGGCATGGGGAAAGCTGGGCTCAGGGTGCACAGACAACATTTCCAAAGCCTGTGTTGAGCAGTGAAGCCCCAAACACTCACCAGGGATCAAACACCTTCCTGGGGTATGGCTGGACCTTATGGTCTTTAGAGGTCTCTTCCAATATTAGTGATTCTGTGATTCTGAAGGACACATTTCTGTAATAATTACAAAAACGAAAACAAAGACAAAATTAGGGAAACTTTAAAACTAAAGAACATAAACTCCTCAGTTTATTTTCTCTCCAGAACATCCCAGCTACAAATTTTCTATTTCTTTGGTCAGGGTCTGCCTCATGCCCCTTATGTTGTTGGCTTTTAAAAACCATTAACAAATCCAGCGGCCAAACCACATATTTAAATGTTCAAATTAATTACCCTAAAATATCAGCTTAACATCTCTATGGGCGCCTGATCTTCAACAGATAGGAATTTTTCTCCTTGAGCTCCTGAATATGAAACTTGCACCCTGCAGCCATGGAGAGCAGCCTAGAGACAGCTCTGCAGTGGGGAAAATGCATCATCCTTTGTTCCACAAAGAACTTAAAATGGGAATAATTTTGTTTTAATTTTTTTTTCATTTTTGCAATGTACATAGACAGAAATTGTAAAGTGAAAAGGTAAAGCAAAATTCTGTACAGGAATAAAAAGGATGTTTAAAGGGGGAAAAAAGGGTTAAAACTTCACAGGCACGAAATGATGAATTCTAACATCTCTCTAACATCTTCAATCACCCCAGAAATCAAAACGCAGGGATGTGCATCCGTGCACAAAGGCTGGAAACTCTTTGGATCCGCTCCTGCTCCTGATCACAGGAGTTTCTCTCCTCTGACCGCACAGGATGGGGCCCTTTCATTATCTTTCAACCAGCCGATAATTAGCAAGTTTCGTAACAATCCTGTCAGATGAGCAGCCTGGGGAAGGGAAAGGAATCTATTATGTGGCCAGAGCCTTCTGTCTGCCCGATCTTTTAAGCAGATTGGAGCGGGGCGGCCGCGGCGCTGCAGCGCCCCAGGTGAAGGCGGCGCGGGGCTCCCGGGGGTTATCGAACCTGCCAGGGCTCGGGGCAGAGCAAAGCCTTCCGCCGGGAAAGGTCCTCCCGAGCGCTGCCACCGCATCTCCAGGATTATCCCCCCCTGCACCGACACATCATCTGGCTTTAAACTTCAGCCCCTCTGGCGAAGCGCGGGCTCCGAGCGCCGCTCGCCCCCTCCCCGCTCCTCCCCATCCCTCCTTATCCTTTAGTCCCGGCTTTTCCCCGCTCCCGAGCAGCCACGGGCTGCGGCCGGCCCCGCTGCCAAGCACCGGGCTGGATTAGCTGGGAGCCAATAGCTGGGGGTCAGGATTAAGAGGCCAGCATGCACTTTAATACAAGCTGCCTATAATTAATGGCATTATTAATAGCTTGACTGAAAAATTCATTAAAAAATCCATTAAAAATAAATACCCTTTTACAAAAGGCATCGCCTTGGGTAAGAAAAACAGAAAAAAAGATAAAGGAAAATTGATTGGTGGTTTTCAGTTTGCAGAAAGACAGACCATAGTTCAAGCTGATTAAAATTGAACATTTTAGATTAAGCACCCTTGCCAAAATATTCTCTGTAGTTACCCAATATGAAAATATTATGAGATGTCACATTTTACATTTTTTATATGTGAAGGTTTCTGCATGAGGCACATCTACCACGTGCACACGCACTCAGATGTGCCCATGTACATGTCCCTGTGCTCATACTTAGAGGTAACTTCTTTCCTGAGATATTTTTTCTCCCTCAGGAGCATCAGGACTCCTCCTGCAACAGAGGGTAACTGTAAGAGATAAACTCTGAGACTCTACTGCAGAGAGAGTTTTCAAATGCTGCAGAGCTCCCTGCCAGCACATATCTTCACCTCTCCCTTTCCAGACCTAATTATTGCATCTAAGGAAAAGAAAAAAATGGGAAAAAATAAAAATCAAAGCTAAAATGTATGTCCTTTTGTTGCAGGTGTGTGTTTCTCTTCAGATTTCCCTTCCCAGTGCTCATAATTTTGAGTATGGAGTTAAAAAGCAGCTAAAACTGATTGTCATATATGCTAAGGCCTCCTAATGCCTCCCTAGCAGTGCAAAAGGCCAATAAGAGTGAACAAAAGGATATTTAATGCAATTTTTTACTCCTTTTTACATTGCCTGAGTGGTGTAGAGCAGACTCACACTTGAGACTTTGAACTTTTGTGTCCAAATCTTTGCTCTCCAGAATGAATCTCACAAAGTTATGGGTGAGAGTATAAATAACAGGAATCCTGCACTGTTTTTTCTTAACTCCAGCACTAAAAGTGGAAAGCCTGTCAAGTCAGACACTGATTTATAACCCATAGGAGAAGACCATGCTTGGACACCAACATGGTCCATCTCTAAAGCACCAGTTTCTATCTTCTTATAACCTCCAGGTTATGACACAGAATCACAGAATTGTTTGGGTTGGAAGGGACCTTAAAGCTCATCCTTGCCATGGACAGGGACACCTTCCACTATCCCAGGTTGCTCCAAGCCCCTTCCAACCTGGCCTTGAACACTTCCAGGGAGGGGGCATTTACTGTGTTTAAAGAAGAAGGAAAATGTTTGAAGGATTATACCAGATTTAGTGTCTAAACAGTGATTGACAGCCACTAAAAGCAGATGCAGGAGTGAAAAGGGAGCTCTGACAGAAAAATCTCCTAATCCTCAAGAATCACAGCTTTCTTTAAAGCAGCCAAATCATCAAGATAGAGCAGGATCCCCTTTCCCTCCCCCTAAACAGGAGCTGCTTAAGGATGTAAAACCCAATCATTGCTTCATCTGCCAACTTGGTTGCTGCTTCCAGCATCCAAGCTCTGCAGTTGGCACAACCTCTGCCAGCCCATAACACAAGAAGTTCACTTTCCATCACTGTTACGCCACAGACACGGAGGGTGACTCATGTGAGAGTGACTCGCTTGCTGTTACCATCCATTGGAAATCCAGCGTGGAGTATCAGTGAACTCCCTCACACTTCATCCCAGGAAAGCAGAAATATCTCTCCTTGGCTCTGCGTTCCCTCTTGGCTCCTCCTGTTGCCAGCTGTTACGTTTAATGGCCATCAAACTGTTTGTGCCTCCGAATTAAAAGTCTCCTGGAGGCTATGGCAGATCCTGCCTTTCCTCCTGAGGAACGCAGCGATTCCCTGCTCCGATGGCCCTTGTGCTGTCTAATGAATATGGTAAAGCTGTTTTTGAGGCTGCAGCAGTGGGGTTTTCCTGCCCTTAACTACGTGTAACAAGCAGTAAAAATTTCAATCCACGGCTAGACTTTCCCAGAAGATATTCTAAGAGATAAATGCTGTATAATAATAATGATACATGAATGATATGAATGATAAATTCTAAGAGATAAATCCGGTAAGATCCCATAACTGGGCTGGTGTTTGTTGGTGAGTCACTCTGGTTCTTTGATCAATGCTGTTAATTTACAATGTTACAGAAGACAGTACAGTGGGGGCTCCCAAAAAATGTGCCTCCCCTCAATTATATTTTTAACATTAGGTGTTGAAACATTCGGTGAAACCTCTCAGAACTGGGTGTTCAGGAACTATGGGCACAGAACTCACCCCTAAGAAAAAACAGTCACAAATTGGACTACATCCCATGTTTTTGTATCTGCATAATTTATAAGACTATTTCAAAAATTATTTATTAAAAAAATGGTAATGAAATCTACTGAAATCTAAAAGTTTCTTAGGAAGAAATCTATTTGACATTTTTTCCAGCTAAAAAATATCCATCATTTTAAAAATTATCAACATTTAAGTTTTCATTTTCAATTTTCACTTCACACCTTCCAGTGAAGTGAAATAGATCCTCTGTTAGTTTTTTTTTTCATCTAAATATTGGAAAATTATCTATAATTTAGAATTTGCATCCTTGTTTTAAGCACAAAAATCTTCAAACACCTACTCATCATATTTAATATCATATTCTATCATATTTGGTTTCCTTTAACATCCTGGTCTCAGGTTATTTAGAATGTGAATTTAACCTGAGGACAAAATTTTCCTCTGTAATAAATCAGCACAAATCCTGTTCATTCCCAGTAAAAGGTGACCAAGTTGGTTTTGGTTTGATATCACAATCCAAGCAAATGATTTCTGTTTTCAGTGAGATGCAACCACCTCTAGTGGCAGAAATCAGCTACCTGCTAAAAGGCTGTGGCAAAGCCACACAGTTTTAGGGGAAAAAAAGAAATTATGGAAAAAAGGTATTAGGAAGGAAATCTTCCCTGTGAGGGAGGAGAGGGCCTGCACAGGTTGCCCAGAGAAGCTGTGGCTGCCCCTGGATCCCTGGAGTGTCCAAGGCCAGGCTGGACAGGGCTTGGAGCAACCTGGGATAGCGGAAGGGAGTTGTGGTTGGAATGAGATGATCTTTAAAGTCTCTTCCAACACAAATCATTCTGTGATTCTAAAAGAATGATAATTTAAATCTAGTTCTCTATACTGATATGAGTTAAAACTGGGTAGTTTTTCTTCTATCATAAAAAGAGGTACTGGGCATTTTCTAAACTGAAAGGTTGCAGAGGTGAACATCTGCCTCAAAACTACCCTTTAAACATAATAAGCTCCTGGTCCTTACCAGCATATGGAGAAGAGTGTTTCCACTGGGACTTGACTATACTGATCTGAGCTCCTCTGTCATCCCAGCATCTCTGTGCTTCCAGGATCCAGTCACATTTAGACTGATATTTAGCTCAGGTATCTCTGCATGATGTTTCAGATCTCGGCTTTCCCCATAATTCTTTCATTCATCCTTGTTTCCTTATTTAATCAAACATTAGGAGTGACATTCATTTAACTGAAGGTAGATCATTACAATTTAAATTTCTGTGCCAAGATCAGTCACAGCAAATCCCCTCCCCAGTCAAAATTGGAAAAAAAATACTCCAGGATTGTGTATTTTCTCATCCTGAAGTAGATATCTAAAATTTGAAGATAAATTGCCTTTTGAAAGTGGCTGTTCCTATCCATTAAATATAGTAAGATTTCCGATGAATTAGCTCTGATCAGCCATATGAACTGTCACATCTCAAAAGTGAAATGAAATTAATTGAACTTAATCAAAAAGAAATTTAAAAATCTGTATTATAATAAAAATTAATCTTTAGTGTGATTTATGGCAGATTGCATGGAAAAAATATATTACATATACTACTTTGATGGAAATTTTATAAACTATAACAAATTACTGAAAGAAATTAAAATGTCATTTAGATTTACCTTGTGTTTGCTTTGAATTTAGGGCTGTGTGATTTGGTATTAGGAGGGTAACACAGGTGCCTAAATCCAGGCCAGTAATTCTGGTAGTGGTCCAGTAGAGCATCTGCAACATCCACACAGGAACAGAAGATTTGATGAGAGAGACCTGAGCCTAAAAACCAGGTGCAACACCTTGGTACGAAGGTGTCGATGCATCTAAATATCCTATTTCAGTTAGAAGTTGTATTTAAAAAAACTTTACCTCTCAGAAAGAAGTGAGATTCAGATGATGAGAACGAGTGGGCAGAACTCCAGCTGTGGGTAACAGTGGTATCCAGGCTATCCCAGGCTGTGGGTGTCTTAAAAGTGATCATCTCACAGAAGGTACTGCTAAAATTAACATTTTTGGCAATGAGAGACATCACCTACACAACCTGAGGTGAAGCATTTGCTTGGCTGCTGTTAGAGCCTGAGGGCAGAGTGAAATAAGGAGTGTGTTCCCGTGAAAAGCGTTAGGTACCGGAAGAGATTAGCACTGATAATATGGAAAAGAAATAAAATGCAAGTTTTAAGAAGGGATTTGAGGAGTTTTCAGGAGGCTTCATCAGTCATGGTTAATATCTGCTGCAGCACTCTGATCATGAGGGCCAGGAAACTCTTCTCAGGTCTGTGTCCACAATCAGGTCTTGAAATAGTGGCTCAAAATAAAATGGAGAAATGAAATCACCTTTGTTTATCACAAAGAAATGATTTGATAAGGATCTGTGAGATCATACTCAGGGAAATGGGCCACATTTCATCTGCACAAGGAAGAAAAGCAAAATAAAAATTATACCTGTGGAGATTCTTACCTACAAAGATTGCACAATGTGGGGTTTAGCAAAGTCAAGCCAATGAGTGGAGCACCTGTTGGGCTGAATTTTGTTTCACACCTTTACATTTCTTTAGAAGCTTATTCCTGGTTAGCCCCTCTCCAAAATAATTTCCTCCAAAAAAAGTGGCACTCATTTCTCTCTCTGATGCTCCAGAGGGGAAGCACAAGTGGCAGAAGGAGTGGAGAAAAGGGACCTGGGTGTCAGGGGAAGGTGTCAAGCTGTGGGGCTGATCTGCTCTTTCCAGCCCCAGAGCAGCATTTGACTCTTTCACAAAATATCTTCATCCCATGCTGCTACAGACAGCACAGCCCAGAAAAAGGGATGTTCCTCGGTCTTTATGCACCAGAAATCACTGAAAGAAAGTCTCCAACCTGTATATAGGACAGGCTGGTGAAGGACCTGCCACGTGCCTTGTCTCGTCTGACTAACATTTCATAAAATCCATTATGGCATCTCTTGTTCTTTCTGCTCAACATCTACTGCACGTGAACTAAAATTAGGTGTTCTAGATTGAGTATTAGGAAAGATTTCTTCCCTGGAAGGGTGGTCAGGCGTTGCAACAGGCTGTCCAGGAAAGTGGTGGAGTCACCATCCATGGAAGTGTTCAAAAATGTGTAGATGTGTTTAGGGACACGTGTTAGTGGTGGACCTGGAAGTGCTGTGTTGATGGTTGGACACAAAGATCTTAGAGGTCTTTTCCAGATGCCACGATTCTGTGATCCTAAAAATCACCACAAAAAAAACCCACCAGAATAGACTCCAGCCTGGCTGCTCTTTGGGTGACTTTTCTCAAGACTGGGTATTATCCCCCAAATAAGTTCTTCCATTTTTTAAAGAAGAAACTAATCTTGTCCCTGACAGGAACATTTCATTCCAATAATTTCTTCTTCTTAGTTAATGTTTGAAAGCTAAAAATCTTTTCTTTTTCTTTTCTTTTCTTTTCTTTTCTTTTCTTTTCTTTTCTTTTCTTTTCTTTTCTTTTCTTTTCTTTTCTTTTCTTTTCTTTTCTTTTCTTTTCTTTTCTTTTCTTTTCTTTTCTTTTCTTTTCTTTTCTTTTCTTTTCTTTTCTTTTCTTTTCTTTTCTTTTCTTTTCTTTTCTTTTCTTTTCTTTTCTTTTCTTTTCTTTTCTTTTCTTTTCTTTTCTTTTCTTTTCTTTTCTTTTCTTTTCTTTTCTTTTCTTTTCTTTTCTTTTCTTTTCTTTTCTTTTCTTTTCTTTTCTTTTCTTTTCTTTTCTTTTCTTTTCTTTTCTTTTCTTTTCTTTTCTTTTCTTTTCTTTTCTTTTCTTTTCTTTTCTTTTCTTTTCTTTTCTTTTCTTTTCTTTTCTTTTCTTTTCTTTTCTTTTCTTTTCTTTTCTTTTCTTTTCTTTTCTTTTCTTTTCTTTTCTTTTCTTTTCTTTTCTTTTCTTTTCTTTTCTTTTCTTTTCTTTTCTTTTCTTTTCTTTTCTTTTCTTTTCTTTTCTTTTCTTTTCTTTTCTTTTCTTTTCTTTTCTTTTCTTTTCTTTTCTTTTCTTTTCTTTTCTTTTCTTTTCTTTTCTTTTCTTTTCTTTTCTTTTCTTTTCTTTTCTTTTCTTTTCTTTTCTTTTCTTTTCTTTTCTTTTCTTTTCTTTTCTTTTCTTTTCTTTTCTTTTCTTTTCTTTTCTTTTCTTTTCTTTTCTTTTCTTTTTCTTTTCTTTTCTTTTTTTCCAAGTGCACATCAACTCCTTCTTCTGAAGGACTCCAAACCTGGAGATTTAATCAGTAGGGTGGGGACTCTTACAACGTTACCCACTGGCTAAATAAGCCACTTTCAGTTTGTGCACACAGATTTGATACTTTTCCAGCATCAGATAGCATCTCAAAAAGATGTCTTTTATCTTCATCCTTGTTCAAACAAGATATCTGGGTGGTAATATTTCCGTTCTCTCTCAGCCCACAGAGTCCTAACAATAACACACTTCACATGGGTTAATCAAACTGAGATAATAGTCATAACTGAGCCAAAATTCTGGAAATCTCATCTAGCAGCAAGAGAAACACCAATTCATTGAAATTTTCCTGTGCCAATGCAATGAATACAACTGGAATTGTTCTATTGTGAATATCTACACAACAATGTAGAGACTACAAGCAGGTTTTTCTTTCAGGGAAGTGGTTCCCAATTATTTTTAAGATAATCAGCTTTATTTTCTCCAAATGAGCTGCTATTCCCATTTACTGACAACATGGATAACTTGATTAACCTGAACTTTTAAATTCTAGAATTTTAAAATTCCCTTGAATTGGGAATTATTGCCTGTTATAGTTCCCCATTTAAATGCTATTTCACCCCTTCAGCTTCACTTGCTATCCCAATGCATCCCAAGAAAGTTTTCTTCAGCTCCTAAATACTCCCTGTTCAAGCCTTGACAATTACACTCAGAATATTTGCATACTGTTATTATGCTTCTGTTAACCATCTATGAGCAAATCTTTATTCATTCTACCGTTGTACTTGTTCCTAATAATACACCATTCCCAGCTTTGATCTCCTTGTTCTTGGAATAATTCTTGCCTGTTGTCAGCACCTTTTTATTTTGATGAAGTTGACAACAAAATCTTTTTCCAGGTGAATTTACTGGGACTTACCTAGAGGTCTTCCTTTCCTGAACTGTGATATAACATGCTCCTGTATGCAAACTTTAGGATTGTAGCAAAGACTCTTATCTTACGCAGTTTTCCAGCCCAGTACCACTCGGGATTGCCAAACAGAGAGATCATCTGCATTGGGCAATTTAAGTGAGACAAGGTTGCTCAGAGCTAGGACTAAATCCCTGACTCCTGAGCCTCTCATCACTCAGCTGGTTTTCCTTCCTGTGTAGGCAGAGGCTCTGTGAATTCTGAAAAAGTGAAGTTTTTTTCCTTTCAATACTTAGAGCTCACAAAAAATATGAAAAGGGACTTCTGACAAGAGCATGGTATGACAGGATGAGATGTAGTGGCTTTAAACTAAAA
>VXBC01003690.1:335943-354128 GCA_013399945.1 Ploceus nigricollis
TTTTTTTGCTACAAACACTTCCCAGGACTCTCATTCACCACGGCAGAGCCGTTCCGAGAATTCGGCTGACTCTCACATGGAGCTCGTTTTTTCCTCCTTTCAGCAATGCCACTGCTCAGGAGGGGCAAACACTCACAGCCCATCCAGACTTTCAGTGAATAAACCTTTAGCAAAACTCCACCAGGAAAAAAAGAAAAAAGAAAAAAAGGGAAAAGTCCAGCAAATCCATCATTGTATCAGAGCAGCAGCAATCGGGAGCCAAGCAGCAATTTTTTCCCAAGTAACAAGGAGGTACTGCCCACACTTGGCTTATCTGGGCAGTGATTTACATATATAACTCCCCGTGAAGAAGAGGTATCCGCTCTCTTTGACCTCAGTAAATCAAAAGCAGACAGGTCACAACTTTAACTTATTTCTTTGGATACCAATCCACCAACACACAGAACTGTATGAAGCACATGCATAATACATAACCCAGCTCTGGTGCCGACCATCTGACTTCTTTTAACCCCCCTGGTTTTTGTATTTTAATGGTGCTGAATTTAGACCTGTCATTTCAGGTTCTTTTCGTGTCTGTGGAGTATATTTGGCCAGAGTTTGTTCTCTGCCTTTCCAATGAGGTCAGTAAGTAACTCAGTGTTTACACAGATGTTTCACAGAGTAGAATCTGTTGTTAATATGTAAATTGCATACGTGTGTCTGCCACTGAGTGTACATATTTACAGCTGGATAGTTGCAGGTATATAGAGATATATGGATCTATATATATATATATATATACACAGAGATAGATAGATAGATAGATATAGATATATAATATGCATATAAGGACACAGAAATGCACAGAATTATGTAAAAGATTTGAAGTACTATATAGATACTGCATGTAAGATATTAGGAATTACATAGGTATATACCTACCCTATAGGTATACAGAGATATATATATATATACATATATTGGAAGAAATCCTTGTCACGTGTGGTTGCTATTATTTACTGTCTATCATCATATGGTGACAAGATATTGCTTCTGTTCAAATAGGTGTAAAAATCCTTCAGCAGCTCCAGGCTTCTGATTTAGCAGGGAAGAGAGATGGTTCTGGTGTCAGCATTAGGAGTCTGCTTTCTTGCCTGCCCGAAGTAAAGTGCAGCACTGCATCAAGAAAATTTCATTGTTTCTCCAANCCCTGGGGAGCCTGTTCAGTTTTGGGATGAGCCTGGAATCTCCAGTCCCAAATTGCAGATATTTCAGGGAAATTGTGTGCAAAGTATGAGAGAGGTAGAGTCATCACACATCCCTGTGAAATGTAATACCCCTAAACTTAGTGGAGTAAGAGGTTAAAATTAAATACTTTATCCTCATATTTTTTCACAGAAATGTTAATCATAGAATCAAAGAATGGTTGGAAGGGACCCTAAAGATCATCTAGGTCCAACCCCTGCTATGGGGTTGACCTATAGGGAGGTCAACCTTATAGACCTTCTTATAGAAGAGAGATACATCAGGGCTGTGTCTGTGCTTGTAGGTAAGTGAGGATCTCATTTTAACTTTCATGTCCTCCTACGAACTGCTTTTACTGCTTTCCCCTTCACTCTGCCTCACTCCTCTCCCCCAGAAGACCCCACATCTTGTCTATACAGCCCCTGGCCCTTTCAATCCCACAGTGACCTGTATCAAGAAAGTCCTTGAAGGTGCATCCCACCTCATACTGCCAAGAGAAGTTCACTGCTAACAAACCAGTCGCAGTCGCCAATTAAATCTTCAGCCAATATCTCAACTGGGTTTTTATAAAGATGTGCTAAAGTGTTTCCTCCTTCAAACATCACAGAAAAGCTCTATTCTTCTTTTTACCCTGCTAACTGAGAAGTCCAGATGGAAGGAAAGTTTTGATACTGAGGATGACATTTTCAGCACAGAGGCCTTTGCTCCAGCCCTTGCTCCCAGCATTGTTTCTCTGTTATATGAAATAACTGTTTAATGCAAAATAAAGAATCCTTTGAACAGGGCCAGGAGCCCACACCCACCTCATGTGATAAACCCATGAGTCACATTGCTTCTTGCTCTTGCTCTCACCATCCCAGGGAACAGTTCACCCTTCCCTGCACAGAAGCAGTTTGAAATTCCCAGCCTTCATCACTACCACTGAGTGATGAACAGGCCCAGTGTGGGTGGATGATGCTGAATTGATCGCAGAGCTAAAACTGCTGCTTGCCTGGGTGCAGTGCACGTGGCCTCCTGACCTAATTCTGCTTGTGATTTGCAGGCAGGATGTGCTTCTCTCTCCTCGCCCATACCCTGCCTGCCTGGAGGAAGACTGATTTCCCTAAGCTGAATCTAACCAGGAAAAAAAAAAACTGTGTGGGAGAGACAAATGTAACCTCTCCCAGAAAAGGATGGATCTTCTGGCATCTCTGAATGTTGTTTATTATAGAGGCCACGGAATTAAGCATCCTCAAAGCCACGAAATAAAGCTTGTTCAGGTGAAAATAGTAAATGAGGGTTTAAAGGTGAGGGGGGAGTATCTTTAATATTTAAAGACCAGACATGAGGTAGAGTAAATGAGAAAACTGTTTACAGGGAGGGGGAACAAGCAGATGGGAAATTGCCTGTATCAATACACCACCAATGGGACTAAGGGCCATCATGATTATTCAAGCTTTTCAAGGGCAAAATAAATAACCCAATCAATTTTTTGTTAATGAAAAATTGGTAAAATGTGACTGCTACTTACATAGAGGTAAGAAGGGAGCATAACCCCACATATTTGACATGACTACAAGAGTCCCCACCATTCCTTCATCCTTAGCTGATTTTCAGTTTTGATCCTTGTCTCAGGGATAACAGAGGAGAATGGAAAGGATGTAAACAGAGCTAACAAATACTACTAAAAATAATAAAAGGATAAAAAGTGCTGTATAAATAAGGGAGGTAAATCAGACACATATATTTGTCCTTTATTTTTGAAGAAAGAGTTTAAATGGTACTTACTAATGGGTTTTAAAGACAAAACTGTTTAATTAACAAAAGAAAGCATTTTACATGTAATTAATCCATGGCATTTGGTATCACTTTCCATTACTGTAGCAAAATACCTCTGCATATGTAGGGCTAATTTAAGGATGACCCAGCCCTGGAAGTGTCCAAGACCAGGTTGGATGGGGCTTGGAGCAACCTGGTCTAGTGAAATTGTATCTGCCCATGGAATGAGACGAGCTTCAAGGTCCCTTCCAACCCAGCTCATGCTGTAATTCTGTGTTTCAAGGATAAACTTCACTCCCATAAACACTGCTTATGTCAAACTGCACTTGAAGCAATTCCAACAGTTCATAATCAGTTTCATCCACCAGTCATTAGATTATTTGCATGAGTTCTTACTGTTTTCCTGGATTTCACAATTCTTTTTTTCTCTTTTTTTTTCTTCTTTTTTCCCCCATGTACCCTCAGTATTAAAATTGCACACATCTTTTTTGGCTTCAGCTTGCATGTTTTATTTAAAAAATGTCACTTTTGTGCTGTTCAGGATGAAATAATGCTGTGTGATGGTGTTCAAACCAGACCTTCTGTGGCACCTCCTTCATTAAAGGCCTTTACAAACAGGTTGGAGGATGAGCTCTGAGAAACAACACAGGTAGAGCTGATCCTGCCCTGGGGCTGGGCCATGGAAGAGGTGACCACTTGAGGTCCCTTTCAGCCTTAGGAGTCTATGTTTCATTATTCTGATACAGCAAATTGCTGTGCCCCATTAAAATGACATAACACACATTGCTGGAGGTCCCGAGAGAGCTCATTAGAGTGAGGTGAGAGTTTGGTTTAACCCTCTTTTTTTTTTCAGTGTAGAAACCAACCAAAAAATGGCATGCAACCAACAATCCAGAAACACGGAGATAAACTAATATCCTATCCCTGTTGTAGGAGATTCATCTTAAAATCATCCACTTTGCAGTCTCCTTCTGAAACATCTTGCACTGACTCCAGTTAGAATCTGGTCACTGGAGAAGATGACGCTGTGTGAGTTTCTAACTGAGATTAGAGTTTCACTTCTGTATTCGCTATTTCTGTAACACTCAGTTCTGAAAACCTGTATGTGTTCATAGCCTAAACTACTTGTTAAACTTCAAGTGGGACAAGCCAGGTTATCAGACTCTGAGTATCTAGAATGTCTCTAGCAAAATATTTGGAGAGGTGATTTTTGAGAATCCACAGAGAAGTGGGGAGAGATGGGGTTGCCATGGGGGTAGAAGATTAAGCGGAGGGAGTTTATGAGTCCACCAGAAATGGTGCAGACTGGGGAAGCAGCCATTAGTGAAGTTCTACTATAATTGCACCCTTAGAAGGCAAAAATAGAATGTTTCATTATATTCACTGAGTGATTTTAGTACTGGCCAGAGGTAGAAATGAGCCTTTACTGTACGACCTGACTGAGTTTAGTTTGGAGTTTAGAGATGATCATATTTTATCAACTTTATTTTTTTTTTCTAGACACTGATAAAAAACTATAGAGAGCAGATTTCCAGCACTCCTCTGTACAGCTAGTAACAAGATAAAGCCACACAGATTAAGGAATTCTCAAAAACAGAGGAAACAATCCAGACTGCCTGAACATGCACTGAGGCTCATTGCTGCAGGCACTCACTGCTAAGAGGTTATAGGGGACAAAATCTGAATTGATCATTCCTGAATTTGTCAGTTTGCAGCCAAATTCAAAGGGAGAGAGCAGTGACTCTGTGACTGGGAAAGTAAAAATGTTCATTAATACTTTGGGTGGGTTATGAAAAATTCAGGCATTGGAACAGGCTGCCCAGGGTAGAGTCACCATCTCTGAAAGTGTTCAAAAATGTGTGGATGTGGCATCTGGGGACATGGGTTAGAGGTCACTTTGGCAGTGCTGGGTGAGTGGTTGAACTCAATAATTTTAGAGACTTTTCCAACCTTAAAAATTCTATGATTCTAAATATTCAAAAGCTTCTGCCTGATTTAAACCACCATACATATGTATACATACATGTAATATTTGTCTTACTTCTCAAATCAAGCTCAGCTCAACTCACTGTTACCAGGCATAGATGATGCTAAATTGAATAATTTTCCTGCAGCTAATGGGACTATTCATGATCCTAAACTTCTTACCAGAGGCCTCAGGCATGGCAAACCAGTAAGGAGATAGCTATTTCCCTCCCCCTTCTTTTATACATTTAAACAAATAAAAGTTTAAATTACAGAATCTAGAGTGGCTTTCCCCTTACCTCTAGCTTTCAATCTTCCTTTTCCCCCAGCCCGTATTTTATTTTTTCCCATTGCTCTTTAATTTAAATGTGATATTATAGGTGGATTTGCATCTCTTCTGTTGGTGGTATCCTGCACCTTTGGGAATCAAGGACTCCTTGTGGAAGAACTGTGGAGGTAAATCAGAGGATTTCACTTCCTTCTAGTATGTTTACTTTCACTGAGCAAGGACTGCAAGTCCACCACAGAAATTCCAGGAGCCTGCCAGAAGGTGCCAAACATTCAATCCTAGATCTCTTCTGCCCATAACCCTCACGGGCTCATTCTTGGATATGAAGCCTCAGCACGCCCTGGCCTCCCACCCCTTCCTGGGATTTCTGTTCTCTGCTCTGCAAAATCAGTCACTTCTTTGTTCAGCAACAGACGGGACCCTGTACCCAGTTTCAATCCCTGTAGCAGATTAGATGACACATGGAGATAAAAAATGAAAAATTATTCAGGCTAAAGTGGCTAAAACTTGACATTTCCAGCTAAATTCCCAAATGACTCAGAAGAACCATGATCTCTTAGGCAAGATGGAGATCTCAGACCCAAGAACCAAAATAATTTATCTTCCCGGGACAGAGGAAAGACTCAGCTCATTTTCATTGTGCCTTCATTGCTTGTCCCACTGCCTGAGATATGGCTACAAACCCAAATCACAGCTGCCAGAGCCCTCTGAGCAGCTTTGACTTCACCCTTTGATTAAAATATTTTAAAATATTAAAATATTGCTTCCCTTGTGAACAATGTACCTGGTACTTCTTGGGAAGGAAGGATGATATGTGTGGGAAAACTTGGATAAAAGGTATTTGATAGATTATCAATTTCTCCATCACAAATATCTCTATTATCTTCTACCAATTTTAACACACTGAAGAGGACAACTGTAACTGAGAAGCAATCCCAAGTGATCCCAGAAGACCTGAAATCCTCAGGTACATTAATAATCCTGCATGAAGCTCATTTCTTTCAGCAGTGACTGCAAGAACAGGCCCCAAATTAATGAAATTGTAAAGACAAAAGGAGAAATGGAGGAGTTGAAGAACATAAGCCAAAACAGAAGGATATTGCATTTAGGTGATATGTGAAATGAAATAAAAGGGTATTTGAGAAGAAAAAGAAAGGTTCTATCACAAACAGAGAAACTAAGGGAAGGAAAAAGTCAAAGTGAGGATAGGGAGAAACTAGACAGGGAAGAAACAGAAAGCTTTTCTTTGTTTCTAAATCCACTTTATTTTATTTGGCAGAAGGACTTCTGTTTTCCATTGGTGTAAAGGTATGCAGTGAAAGCTGGGAGATTCATTCCACCTCATTACAAGCACAATTAGGCACCTATCTCATATTACCTCATATTTTATATAGTTCATGGGCCATTCTTGGCAGAGTTTATGCCATTCAGACCATACAATTAGAAATATGTCATTTGAATAATGGAGAGCCAAACTTACCTTCTAAGCATCTCCCATCATTTTGGAATATGAATTCATGAGAATTCTAATTTCTCTTTGTAATATTATCCAGAACCTATTTTTGTTTTCTTATCAAAGCTATTTAAAATCATGAACTTCACTGTATGATAATTTACTTCATAACACTTCTATTTCTCCTTTAAGGTTTTTATTATTAATGAGAATGCATTTTTTATAGCACAGAATGCTGATATCTTTACTTGTAAAGACAGTAGGAAAGTGTCATTTGATCATCTAATGACCTCTGGTGGATGAATCTAATTGACTCACAAACACATAATGTTTCACACTGGCTTTAACTTGTATTGATTGCATTACTGCAGGGCTGTGCAGCTTCTCCAGGCTGCAGAAATACCCAGCCTTTAAAAATAATCCCATCCCAACCCAGGAAGAAATGTCACAAGTCTCAAGTGTCTCATGAGCTAAAAACCATAAAAAACTATAATATTACTCACTGGGCCTAACTTTCTCCAATTTTCTTCTTGTGATCATGTGAGGAATGGCCTTAAACTGAAAAATCAGGTTGAGATTAGATATTAGGAAGAAATTCTTCCCTGTGAGGGTGGGAAGACCCTGGCACAGACTGCCCAGAGAAGCTGTCGCTGCCCCTGGCTCCCTGGAAGTGTCCAAGGCCAGGCTGGCCAGGGCTTGGAGAAGCCTGGGACAGTGGAAGGTGTCCCTGCCCATGGCAGGGGTTTGGAACTGGATGAGCTTCAAACTCCCTTCAAACCCAAACATTTTTGTGATCCTAAAGGTTCCTTCTTTTGTGCATTTCACAGCAGACAAGGCAGATGCTTCTCTCTTCCTCCCATGCACACCTGTCTGGCTGTATTTTTACACCACACACTGTGTATCTGATCACAAATACATCTATTGATGTGTGCTAGTTGCACTATGGGATAATAAGGAAACCCAGGGAAGATATCCTTGCAAAATTACACTATGGAATGCATAAGTACCTATCACTACTGAGCAGGAGACAAAGTAATGAAAATAAACATAAAGGAAGTAGAAATTCTTTCCAGTTACACTTTGTTTGCTAAATATTTCAGGAGGCTGTAGAAGCTTTTTAATCTCAGGTATTGCTAAGTATTCCTTAAAAGCAGAGATATAAAAACAAACCAGAAGAAAGAAAAAAACTGTGGACCTACTTTGCATTTATAGCAAGATTCCCTTATTTCATTCAGTCTGCCTGAGACTTCCTTTAAAAGGCTATAAAAATATATCACCTACTTTAATGTGGGTTTATTTTTAGCTGCTAAAACATATAGAATGAGACTATACCCAGCTCCTCCACTAGTTATGTTTTATTAATCTTCCCTCCCTTCTATGTTTCCACCACGTAGGTGTTGTTACCTGAACATGAGTTGTGCTCACAGAGGTGTTGTGAGGATGCAGATCCTGGGTGTGTTTGCTGCTGGTGGTGTGACCTAGAGGGGTGACAGCACAGATGGATCTGAGCAGCTTCTAGTACCTTCTGGAGAGGTTCATCACATACTGCAGAGACCTTTTTGTCAAGGACTCCATATCCAAACCCCCTGCAGATTAGCCTGAAGGGTGCCCATTCTCCCAGCTCTGCCATTAAAGGTCTTGGATGCGATTTCCACCTCTCTTGAATCCCCAGAGTAAAGCCTGAATTGTCAGACTGAGCAGTAAATTTACTCTCCCCTTGTAGCCTGTGTTTGCTGTAGCCATTCTACAAAACGAGATTCATCCCAGCTCTCTCTGTCTCCAAACAGATGGACACCCTGCACGGAGCAAATCCTTCCCTCATCTAAATTACTTCTCTCCCCCTCGCCTCTGTTCCTTGTTTTTATTCCCGCACGCAACGCTGGCACCAGCAAAAGACTCTCTTGGACAGAAAACAAAATCCTTTAACAATTCCACCAATGCAGAAGTCTCGCTGGGGAGGAAATGGGAAACCTCTTCCCCTTCACTCTTGCTACCAGCAGCTGAATCAATGGAGGTCATTATATTCCTTGCCCAAGATGTCAAGGGGTCAGGAAAGAGCAGCTTTGTTGAGGAGTTGCTCCAGCCTGATATTGTGGATTTGAACAATGAAAACAGAGCTGGATTGTGAGAACCCATGTGAGATTATTTAAGGCAAGATAAAGTCATTTTGATCATTGCTACTGCAAGTGGGCTTTGGATCAAGAAGGGCACCCCTCTAGTTAGAGCTCTGGAGAAGATTAGTGCTGAGCAGAGCAGGAGGAGGGAGCAGGACACATGCTAAGACAGAGCTGCCACAGCTCTGGGAGATGAAAATTCACCTCCAGGCCTGGACATGGATCACCAGGTGATCCCATTTGGATTCCCCAAACAGTGTTCTCGCACAAAAGTTTGAGATTAATGGGACTGAGGGACTTAAAAGGAAGTTTTTATGAACCCCAGGAAACTTCTGACTTGCCCTGGGGAAACAGTGATCCCTTAGGCCAGGGCAGTCACTCTCAGGGCATTAGGAAGCTGTGGTTCCTCTTGTTCCTTTAACTCCCTGCCTTAGACTTCCAGGCTGAGGCATCAGCTACTCCTGCAGCACAGGACCTGCTGCTCACAGAGGTTCACCTCTGTCCTGGCACCACTCCTGGACAAATAAATCACTTGGATTGAATTGTCCAGGATTGAATTGTCAACACTGATTCAGTTTTTCTCTCCTTCCTTCCTCCTTCCCTTCCTTCCTCNAATTCCAAGCCAGAAAAATGACTTCTTATAAAACGGAAATATTTTTCCACCCCCTTTCTTTTTAGAAGCCTCAGAGCTGGACATTTAGTACATTTTTTGGGTCTCAAAAATTGCAGCTACAAAGGTAAGCGTGTTGGAAACAATCTTCCCAAGACTAGCTCCAGTTTGAGTCATCGGCATTTTACAATAATAATAAAAATGAAAAACATTTCCTCAATAATTCCAAGCTTCCTCTCCTTTGGATTACTTTAACTTGCCTCCAAAGTTGGTGGGAAGTTACATGATCTTATGAGAATACATTTGGGCTTACCAGTGCTTGAGTTTTCTCTTCATCTGGAAAACAGGTGAATTTGCTCTCATAACTCTCTTCTGTGGAGGATGCAGAGGAAGGCATGCCCACATTCATTCTCTATTTCTTTCAGTACCAAAAAACAGCAAAACTTGTTGGTGACTCTTATCTCTTCATTTACCATCCTTTGAGTTTTTAGGTTTCCCTTTAATGTGTCCCACTAAGATGCCCAAAATCTGGGGTGGATGACAACCAAACCCAGGACAGCAGGAGGGCTGCACCATCCTCCTTGGACACAGAGCAGCAGCTTGTCCCAAGCAGAATTTGGGAGTGTGACCAAAACCCGTGGCAGATGCCAGGCAAAGCATGGAGTGGCACTCTTGCTTTCAGTTCCTGCCATTTAGCTGAAAAACTGGAATTTATTTGGCCATGGCAGACCTGATCCTGTGTCAAATCCCTGTCTCAACATCAGCCTGAATAGTTTTAGGAGAACTGAGGTATTTTCTACATTGCTTAGAGAAAGTTGCTCTGATTTTATTAAAGTGCTAAACTCATGGGGAAAGCAACAAATTATGATGATCTTTGTTTGATGGTTGATGGTATCTTTCCATTATTCGGTTTTCTAAAAGGGGGCTTGTACAGTGGTTACAAGTACTTAAAATTCTTTGGGAGCTCTGGACAGGTTTTTTTTTTCTCCAAGATATTCAAGCACCCAAACCCAGAAGTTAGGCACTGAGGTACTTCTGAAAATCCCATTAGAATTCTGATTTGTATCATTAGGCGTCTCATTGCCTTTAAAAATGTTGTCCCTGGTGCCAATGAGAATTGGAGCTTTTGCATATCAGGCTCTGGTGCACAAAATGTGCAAAAGTTAAAGGGCTTTTTACTGAAGGGATAAAACCCATAAAAGTCGAAAGATATCAGCTGTCAATTTAATCTCAAATTGCAAAAAAACCCCAAACACAGTCACTGGTCTTCTGTTTCTTTGTTTCACTTTCCAAAATTCCTATAATTATATGCAAGTACCTCTTAGGGTGGAAATTGGTTCTCCTAGACAAAGAATCTGATTTTTTTTTCTTAACTGTACAAAATATGCAATTGAAAAAAAAGTGAGCAGTTGGAGTATGGAAAAAAATGAGGCTACATCTGTAGGATTTTGTTCTGCTTTTAGTATCAAATCACCAAACCCATTACATTATTTATCCTACAGGCTTGTGCTGCAAACATTGAATACAATTCATAGCCTAGGAAAAGTAATGTGTGCTTTTTAATTGTCCCTGATTTGAACAACCATTAATTTCATTAGTCCCTCATTTTATTTTATTTTTTTAACTAAATATGGGAAATCAAACCAGTTTATTTTAAAGTACAGCTATGAACCACTGTTTTTTTAAAATCCTAAAAACTGTGAATTGCACTATACATATGCCTATGCATATGCATATACCTACCCACACATAAACCAAAACTGTATAATTTATATTAGAAACGTGCATGTGCACACATAAACAGGAAAATATTTTCTTTCCTCTCACTGTAGAATCCAAACCTCAGAAAACAGGAGTTTGTATGAATGAAAGGCTTTCAAAAAATAAATCCCAGTTAAGTCATTCTTCTGTCCTGTGTTTAAAATATCTTGGGTTTGTCATAGGCTATATTTCAAACTACTGAGTCGTAAAATTAATCTTTTTCTTACAGTGATTTTTATTTGTTTTGGTCCTTTATTTCACCTACTGAGAAACTCTGAGTACACTGTAGGTGAAAGGATAGCTTTGAGTGTATGTCTGTGGGATGTAGAGGGGAGACTCTTAAGCAGACCACACATTTCATTCACATTAACTCAAAGTTTACCACAAGGGGAAAAATACCCTTTTGTAAAATGGTATTATGCCATGTGGCATATTCCAAACCCTTAAATCTGTATTTAGGAACAAACAGTCAAGCTAGGAAATAAATTCTTTAATTTTTTGGCAGGTCTGTGTGTGTTATTGGTATGTAAAGCTGCTCGGCTGTTACACTGTGGTTACATTTCCTTCATGTTACCTACAAGTTAACTTTAATCTGCATATATTTTGGAAAAGATACATGTATTCCCAGGCAGGGACACTGAAATCAACATCACTAGCAGTGACTGGGATTGAGCTGGTCTCAAATTATTTAGTTGGTCTCAGCCACTTTGATCCCGCACCAAGCACCTTGGTCCTTGCTGTCAGCAGTGTTTAAGTTAAGTGTTGTACCAAAATCTGAGTATTTCAGCTTTTCCCTTGGTGTTGGACAACTTCAGAATTTCCCTTCTTAGCTGAAGATTCTCCTCCTTTGAGATCCCCTGTAGCCAAAATATTAAATACCAGCAGTGTCTGTCAGAGCCAAACAATTCCTGCTGGGTTTGCAGCAAGTCAGAAAAAAAAACAGGTGGAGCATTTTGGATGTTTTAGCCTGATTTCATCTCACTGGGATAATCTGACCCTCTCAGGATGTTTATTTTGTCTTCTCACAACAGTGCATTTGTCCATGATTTCAGGTGACATGGAAACTCTTGGAAGGGTAAAAATAGGTTGTGCAGAGATGTCAGCTTTGTCCTTTGTCCTTCCAAAGGGTTAAATCCGAGAAAAAAAAACACAGGGGAAAAAAAAAAAGAGAGGGAGAGGAAGAGAAAAAAATAAAAGGTTAGTGTTTTCTGTCCATTAAAGAGAGTATTCTGCTCTGAAACCGAATTGGTCATGCATTCTTCCCGTGTTTCCTGGCAGGGAGGAGAGTGACTGCAGCACCTGCCTCCGCTCCGCGCTCCATCCCTCCCCGCCGCTGGATCTGTCACTTATTACCCCACTGGCCTGCAGGACCAAAGCAGCTTTGAGACGCCGATTTCCCTTAGTTAGCTCCATATGAAATTCCTCCTGGAGCATAGCTGGAAGTTGTTGGTCTTTTTTTTTTTTTTCCCAGGACAAAACTCCTCGTGCTGAGCAGAGGGTCTGGATACCAGACAGTTTGGATGGGGGTGAACGGACAATGCTCTGCTTCATTTTTTTCCCCCTCACATCTTCCCTCCAGCAAATGCCATCAACATTTGTAAAAAGAAATTTTTGCTTTTGCTGAAGAGCTACTTTCACACTTTAAAAAAAAAAAAATCCATTAAAAATTCTCCACACTAATTTCTGTTTAACGTTCTGGATTAATATTAATCTGTTTTTCATGTTTCTTCCTCTTATTTACCTCCAATCTCTATGCCCTACCTCAGTCTTTGCATCTGGGCTGAGAAATGTTGACAAGATGATCCAATTTCTCATGCTGGAAAAGAAAATTCCACTAAAGCTGATATATCTCTGATCTGGTCTCAAATTTAAGGTGGAAAATCAGATGGTTAATGCCAAAAATTTCTAAAAAAAATTCCACTTTTCACCAGATAAACAACAAGAATATTTTTTAAAAAGCAAATTATCTTCTACAAAACAGATGTACAAAGATCTTCCACCTCTAAATGAAAGTTCTTCTTTTCCTGTGCATTGCCTTACTGAATTTTTGCAACCTAAGAAAGATTTTTTAAAAGGGCAGGTCCTAAAGGAATTTCTAAAAAGGGATCTTTTATTTGTAGTCCCTGAAGGTTGTTTTGCTTCGTTTTGGTGTGATACGGAATAACTTTCTTGGGACCAAAGAATTTCCCCAGTGAATGGTCTAGGGCCTGAACTCTCCCAAGAGGAGAAAGATGACAAAAAGTTTTGGTTGGCAGTAGGGTCCCATTTTTCCCATGTCATGACTCACTCTAGGAGAGTTTTTGGGGAAGCAGGTGGAGAGATCTGCAGGTGACATGGATTAGGTGATGTGGCTGCAGTCTACCACAAAACTAGACTGGCCTGAATATTTCTCACTTCCTATTCCTGCTTAAGTCCATCTCACCCTTCCTCCACCCCATATATGCTCGTGGCAATAGGAGGAGATAAATCTATCTCCTGGCAGAGACAGGTGAGGTTATGAATTTTAAGGACCACTCGTGGAAAAGAAAAATACATGCCATTCCCTCTGAAGGATGACAACTCCATTGATCTACAGTCATATAAAACTAAAAGGAAGGAACTCTTTATGTTAGTATTGATGGCTCACTTTTATTTTGCTTTTTCTTAAAATAGAGAAATAAAGGACAATTTTAAGTGTAGAAAATATTACTAATTCCCTTAAGTATATCAGAAATTCAGCTTGCTTTTTCTTCATGGCTGAAAAAAGTAGTTATGGAAAGTGCTGTAAAGTAAAACAATCTCAAGGGTAATAAATTTGTATTTCTATAAAAAGATATATGAAAAGACATATTTATCCCATTCTTATGATGTGTGTGACTCATCAGGGCTAAAAAAACTCTTTGGACACTGTTGGCTGGGGGAATATTGTGTGGTATCTCACTAGAAGAGGACTGAAGGTTTTCAAGTGTTTGTTTGCCAGGAGAAATGGGGGAGCAGAAAGCTGGCTGCAGGTGGATCCCGTTAACCCTGGAATAACACGTGTCAACAAGCAGCAATTCTGGGAATTTTAAAATATCTACCCAGACTCTCAACTGCATTTCTCCATTCTGCCCTGAATTTGTGTGCTCTGCTTTTATCTCCTGGACAGTGTAAGAAACTAAGGAGAGAGAGTCTCTCTATATCCAGGTGCCACATCCTCTTCCACCACAAGATTCCCAAGACTTTTTCAGGCTCATATTGAGTGAAACAAAATTAAAAAGTTAAAACATTAATTTAAATTTTCCTCTTAACAGATGAGTCAAGAAGAACACATGATTGCATTGTC
The DNA here is from genome assembly GCA_013399945.1 of Ploceus nigricollis. NCBI lineage: Eukaryota > Metazoa > Chordata > Aves > Passeriformes > Ploceidae > Ploceus > Ploceus nigricollis. The sequence continues at coordinate 350,422 of VXBC01003690.1, forward strand.
CTCTGAAATATCCATCTTTAGGGATCACCTGTGGCCTTTTATCTGTATTTTCTTGGCTGTTTTTTTCCCAATGACTGAGTGCACACACCCCACCAACCCCACCAATGCTATTGAATTTTCCTGTGCTTGAGGGGCACTTTCTCTGATGAGATCCAGTTGTGTCCATTTTGGTGCTGCCAAGCCCTTGGCAATCTGTTTAGATTAATGAAAGGTGCTCCTTGTAACCAAATCCCTTTTCCTGGGGGTAACCCATTCTCCACCTCCAGAGCCATCCCCAGGAACACGCCAGGCTGAAAGATAGACAGTTCTTAAATAACTTCATCCTTGCTGCTCAGATTGATATCTATGAACAGATGTTAATTATAAGGAAAGCAATAGTTGAAATGCAGATGGTATAGAAAATGTCTGTGCACGTTCAATCTGTGTTGCTTTTTATAATACCAAACACTGTTCCCATTGAAATGCTGGGTCTGTAGGAAAACGTTGCAAGGTTTTAAACAGAACACCCCTACCCCCTTGTGGCATAATGGCATTTGTGGAATGGAAATAAACCTGCATGAAAATTGCTTCCCCTGGTCCTCTAAAGCACCTTAATCAGGTGAGGGAGCAACTCTGGAGAGCTGTTCCCTTCCCTGCTCACACTGAGTTCTGCAGATCAGTCAGTGTTCTACAGTGGGAACTTAAACCTTTGCTAAAGAAATCAAAATAGACCAAAACTAAAGGCTAGTATTTTTTTGGCTTACATCCCCTCATTTATTTTTCTTTCTGTTGAGCTTTAAATGCCAGTCCCTGCTGCTGAACCAGCTCAGCTTTTGCCCACTGTTTTGCAGGGTGTTGTGGTGCATCATGTTTCCAGGGCATGGCATGTGGTGGAAGGTTGGTTCAGGATGAATTCAGATGGCTGATATTTTCATACACAGCAAGGTCACAGTGAGCAGTAAAAGTCACCCCAAACAGATTTCAGCACAGATGCCCAAACTGGCCAGATTAGGCCACTCCTTCCTTATGCAGTGGCAGAGTCACTTCATCTGCTTGGAAGTGAACTATCCCTATTTTTCCATAATGGTTACATTAATAGGATAAACATTGTGGAGTAGAGATTCTATTAAACATGAACATGTATCTCAAAATCTGATCAGAAATTTTCTTTCTCTTGGCTATAGATATTGAATAAAGAAACTCATGGAGGGAATGCTTTTTTTAGTTTAAAACCAATTAGAGCCATTTTTATTTTGTCCACAACAAAGAGTTGAGCATGTCCATTGTCAAGGCAGAGCTTTCAACAGTGACAACTAATTTAGGACACCTTCATGCCCTGTTTCTGAATTTAAAGAGGTTAATTTTGACTTTCTGAGCAGTGTAAAACCATATTTCTTCAGCTACAAGGGAACCCATGGATAGGTCCTTTGAACTTTTGGACAAGATCACCCAAAATGTTCTAACTGTGAACATTCAAACACTTTTCTAAAACACTTCCTTAACAAAGAATTTTTGGCATTTGTCTATAATGATTTTTCTTCTTTTTTAAAATTTTATTTAAGCATCACCTAATATACATGTGGTACTACTGAGGATCTAGGAGTAATCTCAGATGACAATTAGACATTGGTCTTAACAGATTTTGAGTTTGGTGTCTTCCAAAAAGCTTCCTGTCCAAAGCATCATGAGAGCTCAGACATATTTTATACAAGAATCAGTTATTTGGCTTTTCCATCTGCAAATAAAAGATTTAGGGCATCATTTTTATATGCTCTACACTAAAGGCTCAGAACCCAGAAGGCAAATAAAATGGACCTGGAACCTACTCCACCATTAAGGATTGTGAATCTGCTCGTCATTTAAGGATTTAAAATTACCTCATGCTTTTTGAGGCCTGACTCCTCAGAATGCTTGAACTTCCAGATATTGCACTTCACTTGCCCTCCTGAAGGCTTTCTTTGAAGAAAGACGAGCTTTGATTTTGTATTAGGGTCTTTTTTTTTTCCTTTCTTTATAAATTACCCAAAGAACATCCCATTCTTCCTTCCAAAAAACTTTCTGAAAATTGATTTAGAGAAAAACCAAAATTTTTCTGCTTATGTTGACATTGATGTTCAGATGTTCAGATGTTGACATTGATGTTCAGACAGGTAAATGCTTTTTTTTCTCCTAAAATGTGGGTCCAAAAACTGATCACAGATAGTCATCTGGTGATTAAGCATATTTGTGATTTACTTCAGAAGGGAATTACTGAAAAAGAATCAAAGAGGGTTTTTAACTTCTGGTCACATCTCCAAGCTGTTTTCCCCATGTTGCCTTACCAGCTCTGTGCTGGTTTATGGCACAGCTCATTGCTCCCCAAAGGTGGAATCACCCTGGCTTCTGTTGTACCTGTGGAAGGATTTACTGGGTGGCTTCAGGTACACAAGTCCCTACAAAAAAAATCCCTTCAAAGAGTACACATTAACCCACAAGCCCTGTTTGTTAAGATGCCTGGCCTTGCCCATCTGACTTCTGAGATTCTTCAGCTTGTCACTCTTCTCAAAACACGTTTCACCCCATTCAGATGACTTCCTCTGTCTGGTGTCCACTGCTCAGCATCTGAGCAGCCAAAAGAGGTGCCACAGCCATGTGCTTGGAGCTGAGATGGACAACCTCATTTCCTAAGAAAACAAGTGAATGGTTAAAGGGGACAACCTAGAGTCATGCTTTGCTATTCTTTAAATCCTTATGAAGCAGCAGCATGACAGACAAAGCCAACTCTTCAATTAATTTTCAGAAAGAGAAAAGGGTTAATTTCATGCAGTAATTTATTTGGATCTGGTTAACATGTCCCTGTTTCAAGCATTGCTCTGCAGTACTACACAGCTGCTTCAGAGGTGACTGAATTGCACTGATGGATGACTTGATATTTTAATATATTGGGTTAAAAAGCTTCCCATTTCTTTTAGCATGAAATCTGAGAAGGTAAAGTGGCAGATTTTTCTCTGCTGCTTTATTCAGTAAACTGGTTCAGCAGCAAGGATGTAGGTAAATCAAATATTTCTAACATTGTTTGAGAACATGTCTCCCATTGATTTCAAAAACATCTCTAGGGATAGTTTCTTAAATTAAACTTAACAATAGCATGCATCAGTTAAGATCTATTAGATCCAGGAGACGATAACACTTATTAAAATTATGAGTTTCATGCTTGCACTGTTTATAAAGTTTAAACATAATTTTTCCAATTAACCTGCCCTCCTTCTTAGCAGCACTGAAGCATTTAATAATGAAGATAATGAATGAGAAGTTCCTTTGAAGTAGTCACAGGAATGTTCCTATTAGTTATTCTGACATGTAAATAGCACCTCCTGTTCTTCTTCACTCTCTGTGTGACCCAGAGCTGTGTCTCCTGAAGTGGTGAAAAAGCCATGAGAAGAGACACAAAAAGATTTCAGACAGTGCTCCTGCCTCTTTGTTTGCTGGGAAGGCTCTACCAAGCAACAGGACAAGAGGAAATTGCCTCAAGCTGCTCCAGAGCAGGTTTAAATTGGATATTAGGAACATTTTTTTTTTCACCAAAAGGATGGTCAGGCATTGGAAAAGACTGCCTAGGGCAGTGGTGGAGTCACTGTCTCTGGAGGGATTTAAAAGCCATGTGGACACGGTTTAACGGTGACCATGGCAGGTTTGAGAGAACAGTTGGACTGGGTGATCTTAGGGGCTTTTCCAACCTAAATAACTCT
>VXBC01003690.1:354802-483509 GCA_013399945.1 Ploceus nigricollis
TCTCCTCTCCTCTCCTCTCCTCTCCTCTCATTACATTATTAATACTATTATGTGTTTTTCTTTACAAATAAATACATGGGTGCTTTCCTTTTTAAAATATATATCAGTAAAGGAAAAAAATAGACAGGATGGATGTGTCCAGAGAAGGCAAAGAAGGAGGGGCTGAGCAAAGCAGAGGAAAGTGAAGGAGCAGCAATAGAACCACACAATAGGAAGAAAATTGAGGGTTTAGGAAGGTTGGGTTGTCCAGCAAGACATTTAACATGCTTTAAGAAGGACAAGGCTTTGTTATTTGCCTGCACCCAGAAATGTGCCTCACACAGGTCATTCATATACANTTTCACCAAAAGGATGGTCAGGCATTGGAAAAGACTGCCTAGGGCAGTGGTGGAGTCACTGTCTCTGGAGGGATTTAAAAGCCATGTGGACACGGTTTAACGGTGACCATGGCAGGTTTGAGAGAACAGTTGGACTGGGTGATCTTAGGGGCTTTTCCAACCTAAATAACTCTATGATGACAGGGTGTGGAGGCAGGGACAGGGATGTGGGACATGGGGAAGGTCTGATGCAGGTGTGCAGAAACCAGCAAGATCTATGGAAGAGGAATAGTTCATGGAGGACAAGGAAGAAGGAAGAAGAAGCTATAGAGATAGCAGCAGTGAAGTTTCCTTTGGGAAAGATGGCATTCCTCATGCTGGCCGACCACAGTTTCTTCTTTCTCCTTCTCTAAAAGGCCCTGTTTAGGCCACAGCTGGATAACAGTACAGAGAAGGCAGACTTTGCTATGGTTCAGTGTATCACAATTACCTCTTTGCAGAATCAGAGCTGTATCTTCAAGCAAAGTCGCATCCAAAAAATTTCTCATCTAATTCAGACATGGTGCTAAGGATGGCAATGAACAAAGATGAATCTCAAGGGGAATCAAGACTGCAGGACCTAAAAATCAAGTCCTTCTTCAGCTNCAGTAAAGGAAAAAAATAGACAGGATGGATGTGTCCAGAGAAGGCAAAGAAGGAGGGGCTGAGCAAAGCAGAGGAAAGTGAAGGAGCAGCAATAGAACCACACAATAGGAAGAAAATTGAGGGTTTAGGAAGGTTGGGTTGTCCAGCAAGACATTTAACATGCTTTAAGAAGGACAAGGCTTTGTTATTTGCCTGCACCCAGAAATGTGCCTCACACAGGTCATTCATATACACTCAAGTTAAAAGATTTCAGATTGAAAGAGATGGGAAAAAAGGCCACTGTAGCTAACAAGGAGAAGGAAATTAACACATGGAAAGAGGCAAGAAGAGCAGGACTGCATTAGTTTTGCAGAAAAGGCTTTGAAGGAGTAACATCACAGAGGAGAGAAGAGAATAAGAAGGCAAAATGGGAGAAAAGCTATTTAAACAGACAAAGCTGGCAAAGGAACAACTGCTTACAAACAAGCAAACAATCATTTTAGGCTGAATATTAAGCTCCCAACAACCAAAGAAATGAAACTCTGGAACAACATTTCAGTAAGACCACTAGGACACAGCTAAAATCTGGCTGAAGATGGGACCTGATAAAGATATGAAGGCATCATGTGATCTGCTTGCCTGTGTTACAGAGCAAGCAAGATTCTGATCCCAGCAACCCATTCCAGCTCTATGTTCCTTTTATTTACACTTCTTCTGTCCTGACAGACAAAACAGCAGCTTGTGAATACATATAATTCTATCAAAAGGAACCAAATGCATCAGTCAAAGGAACTAAATGCATGAGTCAAAACTGCCCTGAGGTGGTTTTAACTTGAGCAACTTTTGAAGGGCCCAGCTCTTCTCTTGTGGTTGTGGAATTCTTGCTGACATCCTTAGGAGGCCCATGTGTGGACAGATTGCTGAATATGAAGTGGAAATTGGCAGAATGGATCAGAGAGGAGAACATAGCCCTCAGCGAATTGCTTTGCATCTTGCTGACCTTGGCAAATGTACAGCTATTTTTCCCAAGTAAGATAAGATGTTTTTTAACCATCTTCTCCAGCAAATAAGGCACAAAGATGGGAAGATGTCTTCAGAGACTTCCTATCTCCTCATTCTTTGCACATATTTGTAGAACATTTTCATTTAAGACAATGCAGAAAGCAAAATAAAAATAGATTATATTCTTGACTCTGGGTGGCTTTGGGTAAGATATTCAGTGATTTAAATACTAGAAAGGAAAAGCAGGGCCAGTTCTCTGCTAGCCCTGCTGGTCATCAGCTGGGAAGAACTGGTGGTGAACATGGCCAGAGACGAAAGTTGGGACAGCAGTGATTCAGTAAGGCTGCAGGATCTGGAAGAAGGCTGGGGAAGGTGGTCCCAGAGTCAGAACAGTGGATTTTTGGAGAACAAACTATGTACAGTAAAAAGTGCTGTACAGACTCCTGCAAGCAGCCAGAGAAGAGGGAGCTGCTGTGGGGGGCTGCCATGCTTCTAAAGAAAATTCACCAAAGAGCTCTGGAATAAATGTTCTGTGTGTGCAGGAAGAGCAAGAAATTCACCAGGACTGCCTGGCTAATCAAGGAACTTCTTGATGAGCTAAAATGCTAGAAGGGAGCACACACAAAGCAAAAATAAGGAAGAGAAACAAAGGAGGAGCATCAAAGCTTTGTTTGTGCTCTTAGGGATGAAAGGAAAAGACCAAAGCCCAGCTGGCACTAAGACAGAGAAGAACAACAGCAGAGAGGAGGGAACCCACAGGTGTGCCAGTGGCAGAAGGAAGTTCAGGGGAAATGCAAGTCCACTGCTGGATGCAGGAGAAAATCTGATTTATTATCAGCAGAGTGCAAAGGCTGAAGTGCAAAAGGCCTTCTCAGTATCAGTTTTCAGAAGTCCAGACGGCTCCAGACCTCTGGGTGTGTTGACACAGCGTGGCAGGGAGAGGGGCAGCCAGGAGTGAGGAAGGAACAGACAAGGCACTACTCAGGGGAGCTCAATTAAATCCACGGGATCAGGTAGAATGCACTTGAAGATACTAAATGTGTCAGCTGATGTGTTGCTGACTGGAAAAGACTAATTCTTTTCCAATTCTCAAGAAAGACGCTAAGGAGAAGCTGAAGAGCTACGAGCCAGTCAGGGCAGTCTGTAGGTGAATATGAGCTCTCNCTTCTGGGACATCATGTCCAGTTTGGGGTTCCTGTTCCAGTTGTACACAGAGAAATTAAATTATAAAGCTTTAGAGAAAATGACCAACAAGGAGACTTTGCAGAAGCAGCTCTTATTTAGAATGGTAAAAAGGAGTCTGAGAGCAATCTAAAACAAACCCATATTGACTTGACAAGTAGCTACAAACAAAAAAGACTAAAACATTTCTCCATTGTCTATAGATACAACAGTCGAGACCATGGATTGCAGCTTGGAAGGTTCAGACTGGATGTCAGGAAAAGGTTTTCATTATGAGGTTTTTCAGCACTGGAACTGGGGCCTGTAGACCTCATAGAAGTTCCATCCTCAGAAGATTTTAAGACTTGTTGGACAAAACTCTGGCTGAACATGGTCTAGTGTTTGTGATAGTTGGTTCAGGTGGGCCTTCAGACAACCCTTTTACTTTCTTCTCTGTGATTCTGGGAACCCTCTGTCCCGCAGTTTCCATGTCTCTAAAATGGTAATAAAGACTTTGACCTCATTTAGAAAACAGTTAAATAGATACTGAAAAAACAAGTGGAAGACCTTAATATTAAACTAAACAACTACATGTGTCAATATAGCTAAATTCAATGCTACCTTTCAATTCAATATATACCTTCTTAATTTTTTTAAAATATAAACCATATTTTCAGTGAGAATGTTTCAGGATGACTCAGACTTTGAGGATGCAGAATGTGGTATTTTGGCAATTTCAGCAATTTCAACCCCAGGAAATTTTAAATAGGAAATTTTTCCCAAATTTCAAAAGGAGAGCAATGTAAAGAGGTCAATTCTAGGTTTCCTTTCCAGTCAGTAAGGAAAGAGATTCTACCAGAGTGTGATTCATCTGACCTATTTTAGGCACCTACTCTAAGCTGAGATGAATCACTTCTAGTGCCAATTGCTTTGCAATGACTATAAAAGGAGTCAAGGGTGACCAGCTCCTGTGGAGAAGCCCGCAGTTAAATGCACATATCTTGCCCAAATAGAAGCATTCTAACTCAATAATAATATGTATTTTTTTTTCAGTTAGGCTAATGCATTCAGCATAGTGCTGAGTTTTAGGGGATATGATTCCTGATATTTGCATTGAAATCTTCTGAATTCTGGACATTGTGATGTTCCAAAAGTGTTAAAGCATGAAACCACCAAAATTTGGAAATGTCTAAGGTAATCGCCACTCACACTGAATGCTACCAACTGAAGGAAAACAGGAATTTAGGACACCCATTTTCACCTTACTTTAGCAAAGAATTGGTTTCCAGAGGTCCTTTTCAATGTGGAGTATCCATTATTTTTGTGATTCTGTGATTAACCTTTCTGAATTTGGTCTGCTTTGTTTGGTTTTGCTTTTACTAGTCATTTAAGCCTCCACAATATCTCAGTGCAATGACTCCTTCTATGTGATTAGGTTTTATGCAAAGCAAACAAAAACCTGAAAAACAATTATAAAAAAAAGTGAAACATTCTCATTCTTTTAAATCTTCTCTCAGATTAATTAATTTGACATTTTCTCTCTCTGCTCACTGTCGCACTGTGTCAAAAATGAGGAGGGTTATACAGAATATATCAATATTGCTGGCACTGACTGTTACCAGGAAAGTTAATTGGGAATGGTTTTTTTTAACCAAAAAATATAATATGTTTTTTAAAAAATTTTGTTGCATTGCATTCACAAAAAAAAAACCCAAAAAACAACAAAAAAAAGACAAAATCTCAAGAAACACAAGAACAATAATAGCAATAAAGTAAGAAAGAATAATTCCCCAAAACTGATTTGAATCAACCAGAAGTAGTTTATTTCAATTTCATATTTTTACAGGATACACCATGGTTTTAATGGATATTCCCAAATGAAATATGGAACTTTGCTTTAAAGGCTTTTGAAACAGGAGGAGCTGGCAATAAGAAACAGAAAATCAACAATTTTTAGAAATGAAAACTTTGTCAAAAGAAAAATATTCTTATCGTAAGGAATTTGCACTGTATAATGAGGGGAAAAAAGTGTCCAAAAATTGACAGTCAGCAGTAGTTGTTAGGTATAGAAAAACTAGCATGTCGTTAATAACTTGCTCCCTTACCAAAGCCTTTTTCCATTTCAGATTAGTTCTGTTATGCAGAAAATATATTTTATAAAATATCTTTTAAAAAAAATATAAAATAATTTTCTTTTGCAATCAGAAACGGAGGAAACAAACCCCTAATGAATGTCTGATTACACCGAGCAGAGTCTTCAGGAGAAGCAGAGAGTGGCTGAGCAGGGAGCTGCGCCGCAGCCAGCTACCGAGAAACCAAATTAACGCTAATTATATCGGGGCTTGCTGTGGAGCGAGCAGTGTGACTTCACCCGGGGAAGGAGGCAGCGATTTCACTAGGTGGCACAGTTCTGACACATTTACACATCATTAGCCAGCGCTAATGTCACCTCGCAGGGCGCGGGGCCGAGGGAGCGAGGGGGTCTCCGAGCATCACTCAGCGATGTGTGATCTGTGAGTGGAAACTGCTTCCCGGCTCCCGACGGGCACCAGATCCAAGCTGAGCTCTGTCAGCCGGCCTTGAAACTAACAGCAAGGAGCTGAGTGTTCCGCAGAAATGGGGCTTAAATCTCGTCGCAGCTGGGAGATACGGGGGGAAAAGGGGTGGAGGATTCGGAAAGCGCTTGCTGACTTTGTGCGTCCTCGGTCGTCATCGTAAAATCATGGGATGGTTTGGGTTGGAAGGGAGCTTAAAGATCATCTTGTTCCAACCCTCTCCCATAGGCAGGGACATCTTCTACTAGAGCAGGCTGCTCCAAACTTCATCCAGCCTGGCCTTGGACACTTCTAATGGTCAGCCTGGGTGAGGTGTCTGTTAGAATCAAAGAATCATTTAGGTTGGAAAAGATCTTTAAGGTCAGTGAGGATAACCATCCCCCAACACTGCCAAGCTCGTCACTAGCCCATGTCCCCATGTGCCACATCTACACAGCTTTTAAATCGCTCAGGAATATTGACTCCACCACTGACCTGGCAGCCTCGTCCAATGCTGGACAATACTTGCAATGGAGGAATTATTCCTAATGTTCAACCTTTACTGTCACAACTTGAGACCATTTTCTCCTGTTCTGATGCTTGTTTCTTGGGAGAAGATTGCCACGATACCCATGCTTGACAGAAGAAACATCAGTGGGTAAAGCAGGGACATAAAGAAGCAGTTTTAGCCTAGTCAGGAAGTAAAAGACAGTTCAGAACAGAACCATGGGAATATGATAGAATCATATCACAGAATCATAAAATCCCTGCAATCATTGGAAACCATGAAAACTTAGAAGCATCAGTTTCTTTAGGTAGCAATAACCAGCCAAAGGGTGCACCTGTTCCATCCACCTGTGATTCTCAAACTCATTTGTCAAAGTCAACTTTTACACCTCAATCATCTCATTACAGCTAGTGAGGTGTGAGCTCCTGCTACCAACTCCATTTGACCTGATCTGTCAATCTGCTGGTCAGTCTTTATGTAAAGGGATGGTATTTTAACATTTTATCAAAGCCTGATGAATGATTAATAGCAGGAATAAGTGTGCTTTGGATGTAAGGCTTCTGAATTATAAATGGTTAAAAGTGCAGTAATAGAGGATATTAGAGAGGGTGATGTGCCCAATATTTACCCACTGGGCATAGAAAAAAATGGGCTAATCTATATTAAAGATAACCTATTAATTACCAATGACCCTTAACAAAAGATTTGTAATTTCAAGATGAAGGTATTTCTATGTAAATTTGTAGACTTAGGTTGTTCTAGAAACCTCTTATAAAACAAAGTTCTGACAGTTGTGGACGGCAATTTTTATTCCCAGCAGCAAGAAAACTATTGTAGAGCTTTGCCTTTCAGTCAAGACTGCCAGCAACAACAGAAACGTTTTATTTTTTTTCCACTCTGTATTTTGTTAAATAACTTTTCAGATGACCGGTAGGTTTTAAGGGGCTGGTGCCTCCAAGGTGCCAACTTACATTTAAAGTTCCTCACTAAATAATCCTTTGCCCAGGGCTGTTATCCAATTAACAGGAATTTATAGGGAAGGTTTGGTATGCAGTGACTCTGCTCGAGGCCATTACGTGGTATTCTACGACCTCTTGACTGAAGGGTATGAATGGATAAAAATTTAGGTTTTGATTCCAAATGTATTTCACCATGAGTGGCCAGTTCAGGGTTTTGTATTCCCCATACATGCAATAGAGATGGTCAGATGCCTCCAAAAGGCAATCCAGGAGGAACATGTGCTGGTGCCAGAGAAGTTAACAGCAGGTTAAGTCGTGTTCTTCTCTAAAGACCAGTTCAGGAATGCACGTTAGAAATCACCAACCTTTGTACACAATGTAGAGACATTAATGAGAAAAGCTTGGGTTGGGATTTTGGTAAGGAGAACCCTCTGGTCAACTTCAGATTAACATTACTGCAATTGCATCTCCTGTGAACATGCTGCAACCTGCAAATCCCGGAATAATTTCTCTAGAGAATAAAATTCACTTACTCTATTGAAACTGGGCTAAAGTGTGGCCAAAACACAGCACATCATGGATGAAGTTCATCTGCCTGCAGCTGAGGTTGTCACAGACAGAATTCTGCATATCATCTGTGGAGAGGCGTAATACTTCTGGGGTATGGTCATCTGCAGAAAAAGGGGTCACCTGCAGAAGAAGGGGTCATCTGAAGATGAAAGACCTAAGAAGTAGACATTTGTTTATAAAGGTAGCCTGGACAATGAGCTCAAAAGTAGAAGTCTTCTCTAAAGGTAGATGGGATGACATTTACAGAGAAACACAAAGAGATGTGATAATGCTCATTCATGTTCTCTTAGATAGTCCCAAGAAAGCAAATAAATTTTGGGGCAGAACTAAAAGACAGCCCCACCAGCTGAATGCTTGGACTGTGGCCTCATGTGTGGGTTGGGGCTGCCAGCCACAATTCACTCAGGTGGCCTCAATAACCTCCACAGGTTCATATCTCCACTGCTGCTAATCAGAGCTGGACCCTGAACAGGGAATATATGGGTGGTTTTTTTAGCTCTGGGAGATGCATAATCACTTGATCGAATCATGGCTCAGGAACTGAACTTGGAGAGAGAAATCTCCAAATTAATCCCCATCCTAAATCTCAGAAACGTTTTTAATGAGAATTCATTATTAAGATTTAAATGTGTGCTTTGTGTACATGACACTTGCCAGTAACTACATGTGTATGTGTTTGCTCACATGTGTGCAGGTATGTATCTATGTATATTAAATGCTTAAATGAATTTATATATATATATATATTTGAGGTCAGAACATCTTTTTGAGCAATGCTGATGCAGCTCCAAACACAACAGGGTTCCAGGTCATTAGCGCCTACATGTGATCACAGCAAAAACATTAAATACCAGCAGTGGCTGAGTTTTCAGAGAGCTGAACAGTGCTCAGATCAGAAGCTGCTTTTATTTAAACATTCAAAGTAATTTTTATTTTTATCTCTTATACCCGCACAAGGATTTGTTTTAATTCAGCTCTCTCTTGTAGCTGCCTGCCTCTTCACGCTCTTCCCTACCTGTCTTCAAGTTGTTGTGTTTTGTTTTTTTTCTCCTCTCTTAATCAAAATTAGAAAGAGATTGTGTGTGCCTGTTAAAAAAAAGAGGGGCTTGGCTAAAAATAGTTCCCCAAGACAGGATATATTACAGCAAACTGCTTTTGCCTCTGGATGTTAGTGGAGTTTCCTTTGTTGTCTTCTTTGATTGTTTCATTTATATGGCAGGTTAGACAACAGCAGACTCCTATTATTGCCTTTTCTCAGCGGTGAATTTTCTTTTATTTATTTATTTTTAAGGCTTGGAGCCCCTGAGGACAGTCACTCCCTAACCACAGCTGGTGACAGGAGGAGGGTTTTTCGTGCGTTCGATACTTAGAGCTGAGAGCTGACTGGTGAGCAGATTAACAGCAAGGCTATTAAGTGGGATACAGTCTCCATTTTTAAATTGCCTAGGCCTTTAATAAAAGAAGGAGAGAGAGGGAAAGGGAGACAGAGAGAAGTCTTAATAGTATAACATCTTCTGTATGCTCACAATCCATTTCGCCAGATGCTAAATTACTTTCTTTCCCTTCCCCCCTCCGCGCATCCACCCCACTTTCCCCGCGTCTGGTGTCTGATGCTGTGTCTCATTGCTGGGAAAGGACTCCTGGAATCCAATTGCAGAGGTGCTCTGGTAAAAGGGAAGATTAGTGACCCAGGATTCTGCAGGAGAGTGTATATGTGACTCCAAATTGCTCAGTCCCTGGGCTGTTTTAGAATTTTTTTTTTTTCCAGGAAGCTTTGCACCTTTAGCTGCTTTCTGGGCTCCCAATACTCTTCTGGCTGATGCTGTCAGAGCAGGAAGTGAGGAAGAGCAGGTCTCTAAGACAGAGGGAAGAATTTGGGACCAAACCTTCTCAGGGCAGTCAAATGGATTACACAGGAATATATAGAGGAAGCTGGCTCCCAGGACTGAAGTTAGAATAATTGTCAATTAACACTTATTTCCAATTAATCATAGAATCACAGAACACCAGAATGAAAGGCACCTCAAGAAACATTTGGTCCCACCTTTCTTATCCCTCATCTTTTCTGTGTGAATCTTTGTAAAAAGAGAGCCTCCACCTCCTTTGTAATGCCTTTTAAATACAGGAACGTGGTGAGGAGTTCCTCCCTAAGCCATCTTTCCTCAAGGCTGAACAAATCCAGTTCTCTCAGCCTTTCATCAAATGGAAAAATTCCCAGTTCTTTCTTTGTGTCACTCCTGTGGACCCTCTCCAGCCTGAGCACATTGTTCTCCACAGTGGGGACCAGAACCAAACACAGTATTTTATGTTTGGCCTGAAAAGCATTGAGAAGAGTGAGATAATGACTTCTTTATCTCTGTTGGTGATGTCCTTGTTGATGCAGGCCAGCATCCTCTTAGCTTTCTGTGCTCCAGCAACACACTGTTCCCCCCTTGGAGCTTGCTGTCCCAGGTCTCTTTCCACACAACTGTTCCCCAGATGAGTGGATCCCAGCCTGTGCTGTACTCCTGGATTATGTTTTCCCAGGTGCAAGACCTTACACTTGCTGAACTTCATTAGGCTCTTGTAAGCCTACACTCCCAGCCTATCCAGGTTTTCCTGCAGGGCAGCTCTTCCTTCCAAAGTGTCCATTTCCCCACTCAGTTTGGTACCATCAGGAAACCTCTGGGTACCCTCAATCCCATCATCCAGATCATTTGTGGAGACATCAAACAGTGCAGGGAACAATACTGTTCCCTGGAGGACTCCACCTGTGACAGGCTGACAGCTGGAAGGATTTAAGGTGCCTTCTAACCCAAGCCATTCTGTGATTCTATGATTCTGTGATTCTATGATCTCCACAACTTCTCAAAGCTTATGGAGAGTGGCCTCCCAAGGATGTCAGCCAGCTCTCCAAACACCCTCAGGTGAATATTGTCAGGGCCCATTGATTTGCAAGGGTTTAGCTCTTCTAATAAGTGTTGACATAGTCACTGGTACCAATCCTGAGCATTTATTTAAACATCTACTGAGCAGAGACATCAAAAAAAATTTAGAAAATACTCCAAAATTGCAACTTGGCATATGCCTTTTCCCAAAGTAAGGTCCCCTGCTCTGTCTCCAATTTCTTTCTTATCTTTTCTTACATGCTATGTAAGATTTTCAGTGATGGATATTGCACAGCCTTCCCAGACACTCCTTTCCAGTGTTTCATAGTTGTTACATTCAGAAAGGCTTTGAGTCCATTTTTGAGGGGAAAAAGAGGGGTCAATTTTTAACCCAGCTCTTGCAAAACTTTAGAGCACATTTTCTTTCTAATGGGAAATTAATAAATCAAATTATTTTTAACATTACTAAATTTTAATTTTTTTTTTAAATTTTAATTTTTTAAAAATTTTACATAAAATCTGTTTTTAAAGAAGCACATGGATTTTTCTTGATGTGACTTCATTTCAGAATGTTTCCAGACTGAAAATTTGAATGAAAAGTACATTTATTTTGCTTTCCTCATCTCTGTTGTTTTAATGAGTGCTGGGAAATGGAAAAATAGACTCCTATACTTATTTATGTACCAACATTTGCCCACAGAAAGAAATCCTGATCGCACAGCCAGGATTTCTGAAGTGGAAATTTCAAAGGGGCGTGTTCCAACAGAAACCATTCCTCCTTTTCTGCTGGCTTTACTACAAACCAATGTGCAGTCACACCCCGGCCCTGCAAGTACTGACACATATGCCTGGTTTCAAAAAGGATGGAGATCATGTGTCTTGAAAGAGGTGACTCTCAGGCACACAATAAAGCACATTCAAAAGTCTGAACAGGATCAAAAACTCGAGCAGTTATATCCTGGCATCCCTTAGGACCAAATTTGATCATCTTCACTTCCATTTACTAAATGCTTTGCTCAGCAAGAAATATTACAGGTATTCTAGTCAAGTCTAGTCTCATCACAGTGTATTTGAAAGCCTTCCAGTATTCTTTAGTGCATATGAATAACATCAATCAATTTTTGTTCTCTCGAAACTCCTCTGCTGGAAGAAGCATGAGTTTTGGGTGTGTTTTGTTTTGTAATTCTTCAAAAATACTTGCACGTGCACATGCAGACACCTGCAGCTTTGTGCTGCAGAACACAAAGCAGAGCCCCACACTGCTGATTTCAGTGGGAAAAAAAGTGAGGTTTAGGGTGACCTTGGGTATCTTTGGGAGTTTAATCCAGATTTTGAGGACTGCACCCCTAAAGCTCAGCTTCTGCTGGATTAAATATAATATTTAAGAAAGGGAAAAAAAGAAAACTTTTATGTAATAGCAGCAGCTATGATAACGGAAAAAAAAATCTGTCTTTGGGTTCACAACTGTACTGTGCCTTTTTTATGCTGCCGGACCATCATTTTTCTCAAAGAAGGAAAAAATAAGGAGCCACAAGGAAGATTTTGTAAATCATCAGCACAATATCCAAAATTTTCCTTTGAAGTACTATCACAAATGAGCTGATTTAGAGATACTTTGGTGTATCAATTTAAATATTTCCTAGCTTGGGTGTCTCATTTTTCAGCCTGTGTGATTTTTTATGTCTTTTTGCTTTTTTTTGTGTGAAGATGGGCTGGCATTCAGTGCTGATGCGATTGTGTCTATGGGTCTCTTTAGAAGAGAAAGGAAGAGAGTAAAACAGTATTTAATTTTTAAAAAGAAGCCTGTTTTATCCTGCATCTGATCCAACATTTTAAGCAGGAAGAATCAAAATGTCTCTACTCAGCTGCTTCTACTGGCAATAAGTGACCAACATGAGGCATTCCTTCCCAATATCTCATCTATCCCAGCTCTCTGGCAGTGGGAAGCTATTCCCCCGTTTCCTGTTCCTCCATCCTTTGTCCCAAGTCCCTCTCCAGCTCTTCTGGAGTCTCTTTAGGCACCAAAAAGGGTTCTAAGGTGTCCCTGGATCCTTCTCTTCTCCAGGTGAACACCCCCAGCTCTCCTCCAGAGCAGAGGGGCTCCAGCCTTTGGAGCATTTTCCAATAGCCTGGGGCTCTGTGGTCAATCTGCAGCTGAGAAGAGGAAAAATCCCTGTGTGTCACAAGCTGCAGCAGAACACAGCATGGCCACAAGCAGCCCACTCCAACCTGGGACAGCCCTGGGACAGTGACTTAATGAAACAATGTGAAATATGAAAGGGGCAGGAGGCCCTTTTCTCCTTGTAGGTGCAAAGTCTATCTGACAGAGAAAGAAAGACTGACTCAGGCCTTTGAGGAAATTTCTCGGGTGTGGTGGGATTTTTTTCCAGTAGATGCTGGAATATCACCCCTCAGCACCACCCTTTATTCCATGCCTAAAGTTACAATCTGGACTAAAACAGCACTACAAGTTTACATCTTTAAAGCTCTATGCACTGTTAGTGAAAATTCAATCAACATCACAGATCTGAAAAACAAAGGGAGAGAGGAAAGGGAGTGTCCTGACAAAGTCACTTCTCTGAGAGCTCAGTAGAAGCTGATGGAGCCCAGCCTGCTTTAAATGACAAAAGTTGGGGGAGCTATCAGCCAGAAACACACTCCTCTACTGCCAGCCAGGTTCAAGCCTCTTCCCCCTTCCTCATCACAGAGCCTTTGTCCTCTTGCCAGAAGCCTGCCTGCAGGCAACATCCAGCTTTCTAATAAAGCAGCTCCTTTGTCAATGACAGCAATGATTATCTCCTACAGCTGCCCGTGGTGTTGCATTTTGTAACACAATTTGGCCGCCTTTGGCCCGGGTTAGTTCTATTTAACGTACTGCAGGGGGTTCACTGTTTGATCTCTAATTGATATAATTGACTGGGAATAATCAGGGCAGCTTTATAGATTTTTATTGATAGCTAATTTTCCTTCATCCATTGTTTAATTTGATAAGACTATAACCTAATTTATTGCCACTCTGATAGGGATCCATTACCCTTTTGACAAATGCTTCTGGGGCCCACTTGTCAGCAACTGATTTGAAAGAGCTGTTAAGCCTACAGAGCCCATCATTAGTTAATGGCAGTTTAGAAAGCTAATGGCATTATAAATTAAGATCAATAAGTACATGGAAATTACAGTTGTTCAGCAAGACACCACTGTATTATTAAACAAACATAATCCTGTACCTTTGGTTAATGCACACACAGGGAGCTTCCAAGTGAGTTTCAGAGCCGAATAAAACCAGGTGATTAGCAAAGGAAGAGCCCTTCTCTGGTGCTGGAATTGCCAGATTAATTCCTAAAGGATCTTTGCAAGAAAAGAAAGAAGCCAGCACCGCTTTATTTTGCTGTATAAGCAACCCGAGGCTTCAAAACACCCTTGCACAAAACAATACCCCTCTCACTTCCTCGGGTTTTGATCTCCTCCAACAACACTTTCAAATGCATAATACAAAATCAGCAAAGGAGAGGCTCCTGGATTTGTCCCAGGGATAAAGAAAAGCAAACACAGCATCTCTTGATACTTTTGCATAGCTTCGTCTTAATACCTCAGCAGGCTTGATTGGCATTGAGTGGTGTTTGATCACTTTGGGCCAAAGCAGGATGAGGATGTTGAGATTTTTCCCAGCAAGGCACCATGATCTAATTAATACAGCAAAGAATGGAATGTCAAAAAGCCTGGAGTCAGTCTTGGCTTCACCATTTAGTACGTACAGGACCTTGAACAAGTGACTTAATCTCCTATCTCATTTTGCAAGCTCACTCTCTCCCAGATGCTCAGGCTGAGTATTTGGAATTCAGGAGCAAGGCTGCTCCTTCTGGGTGCCCAAACTGAGTGTTTGGGTTTAGGACCAAGGCTTCTCCTTCTGGGCTCAGTACAGATAAACTCCAGCCTCAGCTATGGTTTTAGGCCTTGACACCACCCAATGCTCTCATGAACTCTGGCTACAGACCAGAAATGGAAAACTGAGGTTGTTACATGCCTAAATATCTCTCCTGCCCTCTGAGAGAGCCTGATGTTTTCAGCACAGGGATACCTGATCCTGTCTTGGAGCAGATCCTCCCTGGAATCCAGTCCTAGGTGACTCTAATTATTATCACAGTGCATTCAGCTTACTTGGCACAAGCTTTGCTTTGCTTAATGTGCACAATGTAAACTGTAGAAGGGCCTAAGAGAATCCAATGTCCAATCCTGTGGAACAAGAATTCTCTGTTAAATGGATGGGACAGACAGCTGAGGCTGGCTTGCAGCTTCTGCCATCCACTTTTAATCTTCAGCTAAAGGTTTGGCAGGGCTCTCAGGTACCTGAGGTGAGGTGGGATGAGTGTGATCACATTTGTGGTGTGTCCATCAACTCAGCTGTAACATCTCCACATGGAGAATTGGGGATGGACCAGCAGCTATCCCAGCATCTGAGTCAGCGGGAGCCAAAGTTTTCCAACAGATGGGAAAAGCATGTCAGTGCTGCTCAGCCCAGTCCAGGATTTGCCTGGACTCCACTTTGAGCCCAAGTCTAGTTTGGAGACTGGTCTGATGCTTAGATGGCTGGTTAGATGTCCCTGATGCCAGCCAGTCTTTGATTTACCAACAGAGGATTGGTCTGGTGAGCTCCTGTTTGAATTCATGTCCCACTTTGGTGCTAACTGGATGCTTGGGGTCTTTTATAAGCCTGAAATCTCTTTAATGCTATTTCAGTTCTTATGAAAATCTGAAGGCCTGGCTGGAAGAAGCTTCTCATTTTCTTCAGAGTAGGTGAGGACAGAATAATATCCCTTGCTGCACCACAACCCTTGCCCTGATCACTGCCCCCACTTTTGTCACCCCAACCCCACTTAGCCCTGACAGGTAGGTAAATCTCAGTGATCTGGATAAAAACTCCCAACATATTGAGGTCCTTCTGACTGTATAATTTCATTTTTAAGAAGACTGAGATAAAACAAACTCCTAAACTTGTCACCAGCTAGTCCATATTGACAGCAAATTTGGCTGATTTACAGATAGTCAGCTTATTGGGTAGAAAGACTATTGGGAATTTTAGTTGTTTCCTTAATGAAATAATGGCTTTCAGTCAGAAGTTATTTACAATGGCTGCACTCCACACAATAGGAATGAAATATTATGATTTTGTTTGTCCTGAGATTACTTGGCAAAAGTCAATGTTGTGTTATGTCAAAGTGTTGACACAGAATTAAAATTTATTTCCTAAAGTGAGATTCAGCTGACATTACTCAGGAATCTCAAAATTCAGAGACAGCTTTAGACAACTTTTTGAGTCAGAAGGAAAACATGGGCAATGTCCCTGTTAGTTTATAGTCTGGGCACACATGATTGGATTTGTAGATTGCATCAATTCAGGCTGAAGTCCTAACACTGAATGCTGTAGCCATTTCAAGGGTATTTCACTTTGGTCTGGTTTATTCCCATTCCCGTTTATAAGTAGAAAATATCAGGAACACTCCTAGAGATTAGCTTCTGGTTTGAAAATAACCTGTTTGTGCATGCAGAGGCTAAATGAACCAATGAATTATGGTGAACTGAAGTACATTAAGTGGAGGTAATCAAGACAGCCACAGCAAAAGGGCACTCCATTTTCCCATATATATATATATAGTTATATATTCTGATACATGTTATTATTTTAGGCATCCCCAGATATTAATCTGCTTCAAAAATTCTCTCTTAAAAATTTTTGTTTCTTCCCACTGGCTACAGGAAAAACTCAATTAACTATATCAGGCTTAAGCAATTATTTGACACCTGTATTATAGCAGATAAATATCTGTATTTATCTGGTAGAAACGGTGAAAACAAATCCTCTTCAGGGTTTTCTTCAGCCGAAGAATGTTAAAACACGTGTAGTGAAATATAGATGTGCCCTTGATGCTAAGCATGCAAGGCAGAGATGGAATGGGTAAGAAAAGGAGAAAATTAAATAACTCCATCACTCAAAGCGAATGAAAACATAACAAATGTGGGACTTCAGAACTGGCAGCTGCATTTGAAACACTCTCTTCCCCCTTCAATGCTATAAATTGGTACATATGTTATAAATAAATATATAGAGAATATATAAATATAGAAAAAATAAATAAACAAATTGTAATTTGATACAGGTACAGGGAATCTAAAAAGTTTAAACACAGTGATCTAGTCACTGTCTTGAAAGTTGTTCAGGGTAAAACTGGAATTTTGATAGGTGGATTTGCTCCAGGTGGATCTCATGAGCACCATCAGGTGAGTTTTCACTGCTGACTTTTAGAAATACAGAGTTATTAATGCTGGAAAAGACCTCTAGGATTATCAAGTCCAACCATTAACCCAGCACTGCCAGGTCCACCACTAAACAATGACCCCAGTGCCACATCTACACGTGCAGCTAATGCAGAGCCATGACCTTACTGTGACCTTCCAGGAGCTAACAGGGGTCTATAAGAAAGAGGAGGAGAAACTTTTAGCAGGGTATGTTGTGCAAGGACAAGAGGTGATGGTTTTAAGTTAAAATAGAGTTGATTTACTCTAGATATGAAGAAAAATACGATGAGGGTGCTAAAACATTGGCACAGGCTGCCCAGAGAGGTGGTGGATGCCCCATGCCTGGAAACATTAGTCAGGTTGGGAGGAGCTCTAGGTAACCTGGCCTAGTGGAAGGCGTCCCTGCTAATGCCAGGGGGTTGGACTAGATGACCCTTAAATGTCCCTTTCAACCCAAACCATTTAATGATTCTACAGTACTTGCTTCTCCCGATCAGTGTCACAGCAGTAAAATGCAACGCCAGGAAACTTCCATCCTCTGATGCTTCTCCAGGACCCAAGGCAATAAACTGGCCCCAAGACAGTAAAAATATGACTGTCAATTTATCCCCTAATAAAACAGTGCCAAGGCAAGAGCCACAGGGTGAAGCAGGGGATGGTGGTGCAGGGAGGAACTAAACTGTCTGCTCACTTGAAATAAAGCAGGCAAGATTACAAGACTCATGTACAATTCTCCATGGTCCCTAAAGTCTCTTGCAAAAAGGTAGAAATGAACTAATTTATTAGTAAAATCACATCAGGGGCAGTAATTTCATGTTAGTGAATTTACATGTAATAACATTAGATTTCCAGCCCTCCATATCAGCACACTGTGGCCCTCTTGGATGATGAATGAGCTGCCTAAAGAAAGATGATAGTTTGATTGTTTTCACAGTGAACGGATCAGCATTTTAATTTCTTGCCTCTGTGTTTATTGCTTATTTGGCCCCTTGCTCAGCTTGTAAAAACTTGGCTAAATGGAAATGAATAAATGTAATTACTGCGGGTGACAGTGGTAATCTGTGTGGGTTTTTCATATTGCCTTTGCCAACGTTAATCTAATCACTAGACAATATGTGTCACTGCACAAATACACTGACAGAAAGCAGAGTCTTCTGTCAGTGCCAAGGATATGGAGGCTAGAAGGAGTCCCTGCTGGTGGGGCTCTGTTGCTGGGACAAGGTTTTAATACTCTGACCTATAGATGATGCATATCATCACTTATATATACCCTACATCCTGCTCAGGAGGAACAGCAGCAGTAGAAATCAGTTCTGAAACTGAAAGCAAGTTTTTCCCAAGTACTTTTGTTGTTTGGATCTCTCCAAGAGGCCTGACAGTGTCTCTGTGTGTTATTGTTACGTCTCAGATGATATTTGCCTCCTTCTTCTCTGCCCAGAAGCTCTGCTGCGTAGAAGTTTGTCTTATCCTAGGTATGGATGGCATAGGATTTGAAAAGCCATGACTCAATGATTGGGAGAGCATTTTTTTCACAATAAGAGCGTAAAAAAATGTGCATGAGAATAGCAGTTCTGTTGCCTAAGGCTTTGTTGGGCAGTAGCCTGAGGCAAAACATCTGTTACCTGACAGAGTGCAAGGGTGTGAATTTATGGGGATCATCTTCATATTATTATTAGGCAAAAAGAATTCATGGGGATTAAATTATTTTCCAGATATCACACAAGAAGTGAGATTCAGCTCTAGGTCCAAACATCTACTTTTAAATACATATACACCTGCACCAGTGTACAGATATGATCTGTGTGTTGAAGCTCCCATTCTAGTCAAAGGAAGTCCAATGGAATTCCACAAATGGATTTCAAAAGCCTTTGTAGTTACTTATATAACTGAGGAGCAGTGTTGACCCTGTTGAAGGTGCTGCTCAGCAGTAGCTAAACCATCCCTGTAGTATCAGCACTGCTTAGGTCACAAATTCCAAACACAGCCCCATTCCAGATACTATGTGGATCATTTATGACTGGTCTTAGCACTTTGTGTGTCCAGAACAGTGGATTGAAGGACGTCAGCTTGCATGGGAAGCAGGAGGGCTTAAACCTGTTCATGAGTGTTTGCAGAATACCAACTAAAAGATTTATGGGGCTTTAACAGAAAATAAATAGTGTTAGTCATGTGACTGCAACCTCAAAACATCAGGCAACATCAGGAAGTTTCATGCTGTGTGTAATTCTTCTCTGTCCCATCATCATAAACACTGATAATGTCCTCAGAATTGTCCAAAAATTGTATGAAAACCAGGCTTGCACCCAGGGAAATTATAATCAGAATAGTCATGAAAAGAAAGAGAGAATGCTGGCACTTACAGCAATTGTAATTCCAAACCCAAGGGTGATTCGGTGAAGCAGTTCTGCAAGTTAACGATACATGATCTTAATAACTTTATCTCTTGCTTAGCTCAAGTAAGATGGATAACATAGCATAACACAACACCCTGTAAAAATTTGTTCACAAGAACAAGATCTGTGATTGGTTCTTTACTTGCTGTGAAAGAACAGGGAACCAAAATTAGTAGAGCAGATCTTGGACATTTTAAATATCTACAACTGACTCTTCCATGCCCTATTCCCTAAACTGCCACATGTACACAAAACACATGCAAGATAAGGCTCCAATTTAAATCTACAAGTGACAAAGGCCACATCTGTACTAGTAAATATAACTTTTCCAGGACACTGTCTGCTCTGGAGCCATTTGGCATTATCTGGATGGGACTCTGTGAGTAAACTCTCTTAGACCTCCAGAATGATGTGGTCACACCCAGACTGCCCACTGGGAATCATTGTATCTCAGAATGGCTTGGGTTACTTACAGACTATCTGGCTCCAACCCACCTGCCATGGGTAGGGAAATGGTCCATAGCTGATGCTAGCTCCTAAAATATATCCAGAAATTGACTAAGAAGGGCTCAGTTCCCTTGTCTAAGCTACACTGGCAGCAGTTCCAGCTCCACCATGGTGGTGACCACTGCAGATGCACAGAGATAGGTGCATGAGATGATTTCTTTATTGCCTGGTAAGAGGAATCAGCAGCAATTCTGTGATCTGAACCTTGGCTGTCTAGGAATAGTTTTAACCATGAGATTACCACCTTGTGCCAAAGTTCAGCCAGGAATGACTCTTGCCTTTACCTCTTCTGTGTCACCTCCGGCATCTGCAACTGTGCATTGCTTAACCACCCTCCTTAAATACAGCCACTTAATGGCTTTAAGCTGAAAGAAGGTAGAATTTCATTGGATATTCGGAGGAAATTCTTCCCTGTGAGCGTGGTAAGGCTCTGGCACAAGTTGCCCAGAGAAGCTGTTGGCATCCAGTCCCTGGAAGTGTTCAAGGCCAGGTTGGACATGGCTTGGAGCAACCTGGGATAATGGAAGGTGTCCCTCCATGGCAGGGGATTGGAATAAGATGACCCTTAAGGTCCTTTTCAACCCAAACCATCCTGTGGTTCTATGATTTATGCACTTCTGTCGTCATCTTTTTTTTTTTTTTCTGTAGGTCAGCACTGCCTGGGTGAAGCTCCAGGTACATCAGCATCTTCAGTGCCACCTTGGATGTTTCTGGCATGTTCCTCAGGTTTCCCAGTTCATTTCTGCACCTCCCAGTGCTTTAAGGCTGACAGCCATTGCTGGCAGAGACAGATGCTCACATCTTTGTCAGATTTACAGCTCTGCTCAGAGTCCCTCCACACAACACCTAAAGGTTATGCTGCCACTTAATCTCTTCCTCAACTATTTCACTACACCTCTTATTCTCACTTGGGTTTGTTTGACTTACTTAGATTCTCTTGTACTTTCTGCTGGCTGTTCTATCCACAGTTTATGCATCAATTTAACTAAATCAGTTTAGAAACCAATTTAGTTAAATCAGTGCAAACCCCTTGGGTAGAACCAGATGGAGAATACCTTTAATTGATTTAATGTGAGTCAGGATTTTTTTAGTTGATTTGCCCTATTTTCTTGTTGATGTGTATCAGCAATACCCCACCAGCAACATGAACGTGGTCTCTCACATGTAAAATGGGGAATTTGTCCATGAGAAAACAGGTCTGTTTATATTCCCAAGGTATTTGAATATGAGAATAAGTTTTCTCTTTTGATGCCTTCTCTGATTAAAATAGTCCATATTTTTAAAATATAATGATTCATATGAGGAGGTGAGAGGAGCAGGAGGCTCTGGAGAATTGCAATGGCATAGAAAGCCAGCACTGCATGCAGCCAACACTGCAAATGCAGCGCATGCCACAAGTGACTTGGAAGCTGTAACTATTCTTCTAATAAAAAAAAAGTTTGAAAATTTATTCCATTTCACTCTGTCACCACTCCTAAACCATTCCATTAACCAGGCTGTGAGGAGAGCCTAGGACTAAATACACAACAGGGCTGCAAGGTCCTTCCTGCAAGTTTCTCCTGAGCAGAGGCTGAGAGAAGCTGGAGTGGGAAAGGAATCCACTCTCTGCCCCTGTCCCATCTGTGGACAGAGATCCTTGTATCCCATGTTCTATCCGTAATGGACACTAAATTATTCTGTATGAAGAGACAGTCAATAATTCCAAAATAATTGAATGTGGGAATTTAAATTGCAATCATCTGCACATCAATCTAAAGGAGCCTGAACTTTGTTGTTTCACCCAATGTTAAACTGAATGAAACAAAACTGAATTAAAGCCACTTTAATTCTGAATGAGAGAGTCCACACGGTGTTTTAATTTAGTTGAACTAATCCACTTCTAAAATTAATTCAGATTAATTTTCCTCAGTATCCCTGAGCAGATCTGCGAGCTGCCTGAGGGAGTTGGGAGCAATTTCCCTGTACATGGAAATTGAACGAAATAGGCTTCAGTCCAATGGCAACTCCACAATAGTGCCTTGTTTCAGCACTGTTGTT
The DNA here is from genome assembly GCA_013399945.1 of Ploceus nigricollis. Lineage (NCBI taxonomy): Eukaryota > Metazoa > Chordata > Aves > Passeriformes > Ploceidae > Ploceus > Ploceus nigricollis. Next base: position 376,576 of record VXBC01003690.1, read on the forward strand.
CCAGAATTAAATAAAGAATCATTCCAGATTATCTGTTGTGCTCTATGCCCTCATCCTGCCTTCCCTCACAATAATTTCCTTAATCCCAACGACATGCAAATTGAGGTATCCAAATCCCCCATTAAATTCTTCTCCACAAAATTAAATGACAACATGGCAGAGCAATTTAGGTTCTAGTCATTTTTATGGGAAAAATTCCTTCCAAAATGCAAATAAACATGCCTTCACCCTACTCAGAAGGGCTTTGAACTTCAGTGGATCTGGGGCTAATTGGAACCCTGAAACCAGCCAGAGTCAAAGTGAAACTCCTCAGCGTAGCTTACGTTGAGCTAAATGTAGCGAGACAAGTACGTGTTAAAAACAAAGAAACAAAAAGGAAATCAAACTGACTTTTAAGAGTTGTAATACTCCGGTTTTTATTAGTACAAGAGAGAGTTTGGATATATTCACCAAAGTAGTACATTGACAGGAACATTTTCTTTGTCTATAAAATTGCAATTAAGTCCATGTTTTTATTTCAATTTAATTTCTTCCTGGTTTCTTATGATTTCTTAAATATTTCTTCTTTTTTTTATGTTTTAGAAAAAACTAATAGGAAAATTACTTTTTTTGCATCTCATTTTTATAGCAAAATATTTCTTAGCTTTATTTTTCTCTGAAAATTCTCTTTTTGAGACAACAAAGCCATTTAAACTTTTGGGGATAAACTTAGGCTACAGCCCATAAGAATGCTAAAGCATGTGAAAAACAATGTTCAGGACTTTGTACTAACACGGTGTTGCAACTTGTGAACTCCTGATAGAATTCTCACTTTGAGGCAGCCAGGTTTGGAAAATCAATAATCAGGCAGCAGAAGGACTTGCAGGCACAAAACAGAGCTTTGTTTTCAACACTGGGAAACAGATTTTACTGCTGAACTTCTTCACTAAAAGCAGTGACTTTAAGTCATAGTCATCAATGATTCAGGTGAAAGTTTTTATCATGTTTTCTTCACTTCTCCTTTCTCTTAACATTGTTATTTTTCCTTGTTCATTGTATAAAACGGACATATTTAAATAGGAAGGATTCAGATGCCTCTTGCAATCTGGATGAGAAAAAGCTGCATGTTCCACTTGGATCATCTGGAGGGACAGTTGTGAGAGAGACAGTACAGAAGGGAGCTTGTTACAGCAAATAAACTGATATTAGAATGTAAATTCTTCTAATCTATTCATTATCTCTTTCTGAGATGGAGCTGTTAGAGCAGTGGGCAGAAAAAATGTCTATTTTTGTTAAATGTCCTGTTGGTGGCAGCAGTTACAGTACATTTAATCCAGCAGCAAAAATAAAAACCTGTTCTGGCCAGGTAACATGAGAGTTTGCAGGCAGAAAGGTGAGCTCAGGTGACAATCTCAAAAAATTGATGACTTTGCTTTGGCTTCAGCAGTTTAGTTTACACCAAAAAACAGGGAAAGGAAGGGGCGAAAAATCAAAATAAAAAGCTGTCCCAGGAACACTGCAAGGCAAAATTTTGGGTGAGAGTAGGAGCTGGCAAAGCTGAGCAAATAGATAATTTGAGAGCTTTTTCTGGGGAAAGTGATGGACAGTGAAGATTCAGATGGAGAAAGGGCAGGAGGCAGGGGTGGAAACAAGCATGACTGACTTTAAGGAGTAAATCCCATCCTTTTACCTACCTTTCAATCTGAGGAAAAAAAAAGAACTCCCAGAGAATAAGTAAAAACCTTTCCTCTTGCCCATTTTTCTTGAGAGATCAGATTTTAGAAGCAGAACGTTTCATACTTTGCTGCTGATTTCAGAGGTTTCTGGGTTTGGACCCCCAACTGGGGTCACTTTCAAGAGTGGCTGCCTTTTTCAGGATTTCTTGTGGACACCCACGTTGGAATTGCAGCAACTTTAAATCAGATGGACATACAGTTATTGAAGCTGAAGTAGATGCTATAAATGATATAGAGATTGAGAGAAATAATTTGCAGTGTCCATAGTGATAGGACAATGGACAGTAGTATAAAACGGAAAAACAGTGGGTTTAGATTGGAGATAAAAAATAAATTATATTATGAGGGTGAAGAGTCACTGGCACAGGTTTCCTAGAGCAGTTGTGGCTGCTCCATCCCTGGAAATGTTCAAGGCCAGGTTGGATGAAGCTTGGAGCAACCTGGGATGGTGGCAGGTGTCCCTGGCCATGGCAGGGAGTTGGATCTACATGATCTTTAAAGTCCCTTCCAAACCAACCCATTCTGTTATTTTATGGTCTATAGTATCAGTCACTGCAGTCACTGTCCTTCCTACTAATTTTGAGTCAGACACCTCACCGTTGATGGTAGCTTTGATTTACTGGCTGCATTCATTTCAAAAGGGTGAGTAGTCCAATTACAATTTTTTCTTTCATCAGCATCTCCTCTCAGATGCCTGGGATTTTCCAGTCCAAAGGGAGACTGGAGGGTGTAAGGATAAAGAAGGAGTTTGGAGGAGCAAAAAGATAATCTTGTATTAGAAGCACAGTTATGAGGTAGTCGACACCATTTTATGGATTAGGAGCAGATCCTGGTGATTTATTGCACTGCTGACACAACTTCCTGTGGATTAGATTTCTAATGCCAGTTTGTGCACTGGGGACAGTACTGGGGCTCTGGAAGGGAGAGTGGGAAGGTATTTTGTACCTGCAAGGTGCAAATCCTTTTGCACAGCCACCATTCAGCTGTGTAATCTGACTTTTCTTAAGCAAACATTCAGGAATGCAATAGAGTTTTCAACATTTTCAGGGAGCCCCCAAGCTCCCCTTTGCCCAGCAAAGCTGAATTGTCTCCCTTACAGGCAGCAGCAAAATTCCTTGGAAGAAAATGAGAGGAAAACAAAACAGACAAACCTCTAAGTCCCCAGGGGTATGAACAGAAATAAACACAGCCAATGTGGAAATCAGTGTTGATTCCTGCCATCAGATTCTCACTCTGTTTGACCTCGGGAGCAGCACTGACATGTACCAGAGGGCAGGGAGCAGGAAAAAAATAGGTGGGACACGTGACATGTGCAGTGGGGACATCTGATGTGTTTTAAAAAGCTCTGTGAAGTTGTGAATATAAACCACCTCCTAATAGTTGTACTAAACTATTATTTAGACAAGCAATAGGAGTGGAATATCTTCCAGTGTGTAAGGCCTTTAGTAAACCAGGAGCTTAGGGGAGCATCCCCATTTTTTTAATTCAGTGATTTTAACTACCCACTCTTAAATTTCCAGACATCTATGGCCTCAGATTATAGATAATTTCCCAGTTTTGATAGAACTAACAAATTAAGACTCAGATTAATATCACGTTTTATCTGCTTTAAACTCACCCATCTGATCTCAGCTAATTCCCAAAGAGAACAGAAGTGTCTCCAATAAGCAAATTGTGTCATCTGTGATTCACATCTGTCCCAGGAGAGAAAAATTTGAGACCAGAAGAAACTGTAGTTGCCTTTATCTGGTGGCTACCTGGTTGCAGGGTCTCATTCTTCCTCCCCCTCCCCAGCTAATTCAGTTTGTAAAATCTTATTAATACATTATATCATCCCTTACATAGTCCAGGTTGCTCTCTCCTCCTTCTCTAACTCCATGCTGCATCTCCCAGGTTTGATGTGATGGAACTGCCATTTGCACTTTTTGCTTTTCCAGGAGAGGAGCTTGCAGAACATTCAGAGATGCAGATATCCATTGTAACCACTGTTGAAAGAGAGGAAAGCACACCTTAATTTTGAAAGGTGTCATGTGGTAAGCACATATTTCTGTCTCCCAGGATTTTATTATAGAGAGAGACAGAAGAGAAGAAAGAGAAAACAATTTCTATTTCTGTCCCTTGTTTTTCTATGTGGAATACATTTGGAGATTATTGACTTGGAGTCATTGGTTTATTGGATACTGGTGAAGGTTGTTTGGCCCTGATGGCCAATCGAATCCACCTGTGTCTGGACTCTCTCAGGGAGAGAGTCACGAGTGAAGTTAGAGCTAGTAGTTAGATATGGTAGTTAGAAATGTAAGATGTAATTTTAGTATCTCTCTTTAAATAGTATATTAATGTATTATAATATAGATATAATAAAGAAATCATTCAGCCTTCTGAACTAGAGTCAGACAACATAATTTCTTCCCATCCTAGGTTCACCTGCATTTTCACCACAGTAGTGTTATGTCTGTATTTGCAAAGCAAAATACTCCAGACTTGAAGTTTAGGTAAAAAAAATTGGTTTTTCCAATGGTCAGGAAAAAATATTTGTCCATCTTGACCAAGATAGATATGAAAGTTTCAAATGTCAAAGTGTGGGTCAAGGCACAGAGACATCCTTGTGTCTTAAACAAGCAGCTAAATGGATGAACTGAGAAGAAGAGCATCATCTGTCCCATTAGCCATCAGCTGCTGATCGCCCCAGGCCAAGGCAACATATTGGGGGACTTTGTTATATTTTCTTTTTCACTTGGCTAGTTCTGTTTGAGTCAGTGGTTCAGACTAATTACTAGAAAATAAATAATAAAATATGTGAGAGCCTCAGCAGGAGTGAATATCTCTGCATACAGAAAGAACCAGTTCAGGTCTCAACAAACTCACCACAGAGCCAGGAAATTTAGCAATAAAGTGAACAAGAACCATGAAAATGTACTTAACTTTGTTCTGTTTTTTATTCACTTGATCAGTGTCTGGACAGAGTTACCACCTTCACTCTCAAATAAAACCAGTGGTGTTTCTGTCGCCTTGGGCTCCATTCCTTGTTTTTTCCACAAGTGGCAGAGCAGTGCAGTGATGGTAGAAGAACTAAAGATATTCAGACATAAATGAGTGATGGCATTAAACTTGGCTCACTTTAGTTTGTGCTAAAAATTAGGATGTCAGACCAAATTTCTTCTCCAGCACCTCTTTATCAATGGTCAATGGAAAGAAATAGACACTTTCTCAGAGCAATTTTTCTAACCCATTTTTGATACATATTTTAAAAAGGGATCAGTTGTCCTGTCCAAGAACTTTTACTTCTCATTATTGATTTTAGAAGATTTCTAGAAGTGTGTAATGAATAAACAATAGAATAAACTCAGGAAAATGCTGACGACTGAAGTTTCTAGAAAAGTTAGCAATGGTATAGAAAGTGTCAGAATTGAGAACTTTGGGAAATTTTCACTGGGACATATTCATCATTTGATATGTGGAAAATGAGTCTATATATATTTATAGGAGAGAATGGAACTTATCTGGGCCAAAATAAAAATAAAAAGTTTGGTAAATAATGGATGAACTAATGCTACTTTCCTTTCACTTTATTGTGATGGATTACATTCAGTTCCTGTTAGAATTGTTGATTTCCTTTTTTGATGTACATTCAATATTGCTTAAATAATGCAAATAACTTTTTGTTTGTGTCTGTGCTATGGCTCTCTCATCAGATTCTCATGCCTTGCCCCACTTAAACTGATTTCTAAACATGGAATAGGTAACTTATATTGCCAGAGACTTCAGTTCTAGAGATTAATTTATAAATTGAATAGTTGTGATAGCTGATGGCTCATTACCTGCCTGATACAAGACATAAATCTAATAAAGGCAAAGCTGTTTCCAAAGCTGTGGATCTCTCACAAACATAGGTGGAACCAGGGGCTTGAGTCTACCATCATCAGCAGGACTAAGAATAGTTAAGAAGATGTTGATTTGGGTACCTTGGCCAAGCGCCACCTGATTATGAGCCTCTGTTTCACACCAAGCTGGTCACCAGCAAGCAGCTGATGCCATTTTCAGCAGGGAAAATTGCATGAAGGAAGGTTAGCAGACGTTTGAGGGAATTAATCAGGATCATTGGAAATTTGGCATTAAATGGCATTGTATCATAACAATGAAAGTTTCCTTTCCAGAACCTATTTGTTGAGGATGTCAACATTTTTTAGTTTAATCACAGAATTGCAGAATCATTTAGGTTGGAAATGACCTCCAAGATCATCAAGTCCAGCCTGTGACCAATCCCCACCTTGTCTCTGAGCCCAGAGCACTGAGTGCCACCTCCAGTCATTCCTTGGACAGCTCCAGGCATAATGACTCCACCACATCCATGGGCAGCCTTTTCCAACCCCTAACAACTCTTTCCATGAAAAAATTCTTCCTGATGTCCAACCTGAATCTCCCCTGGTGCAGATTGAGGCTGTTTGCTCTTCTCCTGTCTATTGTTCCCTGGAAGTCCAACTCCCTTTTGTTGCAACTTCTTTTCATGACTCTGTTCAGCATCCAAACATTCCTGTGAATGAGGAAAATACTTCTATTTACTTCATTCATATTCAGAACAACATTTAGGAGACCAGTAGGCTAATTTATTTCTTTTTCCCATGGTGGTCATCCAATTAAAACTGTATTTTTTTAAATTTTCTTTTTCCAGAACTACAGTTTAAGTGAAAAGTTTTTAAATGCTCCTGCAGATCTCAACTAATCTCAGCATATGGAAATGTGGGGATTAAATAAAAAGCAAATTGAGTTTCTAGTCTTGGAAAAAATACACATATGGCCTTATACAGTGTATATTTGTGGTCAAGAGAGCTGAAAAGAAAGGCAAATAAATCTCTCTAGGATGGACACCTTATTAATCACCTAAAACTATGAATGTTTAGTCAGCCTTATTTGAATCAGAATTGGATTCTTACTTAATAGTAATTGATAGAAAGAGTGACATTAACAGCTTCTAAAAATGTTTATAGAAATTTCATAATACTTCAACAAATGTATATTTTCAGTGAACTTTTAAAGTAATTTTCGTCTTGTTTCTTAACCTTATTTGATGGTCCCAAATAAAATTAGATCATATTTGGAGGACTAGAGACTAGCAAGTCTTGCTTTTACTTGAAGATACCTGGTAACAGAGAGCAGAAGTTTATTAAGTGATATTTTCATTAAAATAAATCTCTCTGTGAGAATTTAAAATCTTCTTTAAGCTGTGCACTTATTTTCTATTGGAATTAGGAAAGAGCACATGTAAAAATGCCCATTGTGGGTGAAACATAGGTAGACAGAAGCACAGAGAGATGAACTTCAACATTTAGATAATTTTTGAAAATGGGTGATACCATTTTTAACATCTTTTTAATCATTGCACTTGGGGTCTAGTTTTCACCAAATCCTTCAAATCTGGATTTATATACATGAGAATTCAATGCAATGAAGATAAAGATGATTGTAAAAGTTGCAATTTTGTAGTTGACTAGGATTTGATTAGCTAAAACCACAACTCATCAAAGACCTTTAAGCTGATGGAGGGTAGATTTAGGTTAGATGTTTCTCCCTGTGAGGGTGGTGAGGCCCTGCCACAGGTCGCCCAGTGAAGCTGTGGCTGCCCCTGGATCCCTGGAAGTGTCCAAGGCCAGATTGGATGGGGCTTGGAGCAACCTGGGATGGTGAAAGGAGTCCCTGCCACAACAGGAGGCTGGAATGAGATGGGCTTTAAGGTCCTTTCCAACCCAAACAAGTCTATGATTCTGTGAAAAAAAACCAAACCAAAAAAAAAAAAACTAAACAAAAATGATCAGATTTGCACAGCTTTTGATTCATATTTTCATCCATGCTTGATACCAGAGACTATCAAGTGGAGAGAGAGAAGGAGCAAGAAACAATGAGAGTTTTGACTGCTAAGGCTGTATTTCTACCAATAAACTAAACTTGACTGGTATCCTACATAGTCACCCTCAATCCCAGTGACAGTCACTGTGAAAAGTGCTGTCAGGGGGCAATTTGGCCCAGGTCAGTGGTGCACCACTCTCTGGAGAAGGCTCTCCCCTCCCACGGATTATGGAGGGAGCCCACAATTACTCTGCCTCTAAACAGGAGCTGCAGTCAAACTCCATGAGTGAGGACCATGACGTGCCAGCAGGCTGCAGTCTTTGAGGGCTTGGTCCTGCCACTGTCATCAGAATCAATTATATTACTGAATAAATCAGTTAAATGAAGTTTAACCCCAACAGAAAGAGAGAAAAAGGTCCTTTGTGAGAAGGAGACTGGCATTAAGGTTTTTTCCATAGGAAAATCATGGCTGGGCTCCAAGCTGTTTTATAAGTCTGATTTGTTTTTCCTCACATGTTCTTCTGGTATATTCATCTGCTTATTTGTTTAACGAATGTGGTGCTGGTGAGAGATGCTGGATTGATGCCTTGGGGAGAACAAAGTCCTTTATTTGTCCCCAGGCAGGCTAGAGCAGTGCTCCACACCCACATGGCTTCCCTCTGACCTGAAAGGACCACCTTTAAGGGGCAAAAAGTAGTTTAGTTTCCCGGGCCTTTTGGAACTTGCCCTTTCCTCTGGATCTACCAGCAAGGGACGTTAGGGTCATTGGCGCTTATTTTTACAGACAAGGGCACACTGTCAAGGGTTTCAGTTCACATCCAAAGCTTGCTTGTAAATTTTGTTGGCCTTGAAACCTCACAATGGTAGGATTTTAATTTTTTAAAAGGCAACTGCTGGCTAGGCTGGCAGTACTTTTTTTCTCAGAGTCTTCTCTGACCCTATTTCAATTCAGGAAATTATAAAGGTCATGAAAATAGTAATAATAGTAATAATAATAGTAATAATAATAATAATAATAGAATTGTGGCAAGAATGTTAAAACTCACTCCACAGTTGTCTAGACCTTATTTCCTCATACAAGTGACTACAAACCTCAGTAAAAAACCAATATTTTATGCCATGCTTTGCTCTTAGCCAGGCTCCTTCTCCTTCATCTCTCAGCACATTTTATTGTCTTGAAGGTGGTTTGTGAACGTTAGCACACACCTCTGGCTGTTCTTCACTTGTGGCATTGAAAACCTCATGTAATATTCCTGACCATCAACAAATCATTTTTCAGGCAAATACTTATATTTGACAACACCCCAATGCTCCCTACCTTGAAAAAGCTTCTGCAGGAGAGAGAGAGGAGGATGGAGAAAGAGTCATGAAAGAAAGAGAGAAAGGAAGACAAACTTCCCAAACCATCCTTGACAAATTTTGGGAAAATATTATTTTTTAAAATTTTCTTTATCATTGGCTGGAGGTGATTGAAACATGGAAATTTGTCAGTCTGAAGTACCCATAGGTGAAATCTTTTCTGAACATGGGTTCCTGCTTTGTAATTTGGCTCAGTAAAGGGGTTTTATCCTGGGATTTGGAGAGAGTCCTTATTTCATCTGAAGGACAAACTCCCAACAGTGGGAAGCAGGAACAGAGTCCTAAACATTTTCTTTCTTGAGTGAAAACCACCTAAGCTCCACCAATGTGGATCACCCTCCTCTGGCATCTCTTCTTCAAAGGAGGGGAGGTTGCTTTGAAAACAAAATCCCGAATCTCCTGCTGGTTATGAGATAAACACACTCACTATGGGTCTGTCTCAGTACTTTGGGTTGCTGAGGAACTCCTGATTATAAGCTTGTGCTGGTTCCTACTCTCTCTGTATGAACAGGTCTGAGGGCTTGGAAATCCAGAGCTCCATGGGTAAATCTGCTCCAAGTGGTATCTGCACTATCTCATTATAAAACCTGCAAAAATCAGAGCTGCTGTGCCTTCCCCTCTTAATGCACTTCTTTACTGAGTGTGTCAGGAAGCGTCTTCCATTTTAATATTTGATAAATAAAAAGAGATGCGAGTGCTGCAAAATACTTGATACCACTCATTAACAAATCTAGGGCATCCTCCTCAAATTATCACCCTGTGCCCTCCCTTCGTCTTTTCTCTTTCCATTTCACCCCCCAAAAAACAAGCAGGAAATTTTCCACAGGAAATTGCTGTTATTTCTCTTATCATCATTGTTATTTCTTCCCCCTCCCTCCTTCAAATCAGGAGTGAAAAGCCAAAGGACGGCAAAGACTAATTTCCCTGGAAATCCAACATTTTGGGTGTTCTGCCACTGATGCTGCATTGCTAACACCTACCCATCCAAATGTGTTATCATTAAAACTTCATGGCTACCGTTTTATTTATTTATTTATTAGCAGCACCACCACCCCTCTGCTTGGCAGAGCTTCCTGCCTTTCCGATTTCAGCAGCGCCTGACCCCATTTCAGTCAATTTTCCATATCCTGCCTGTCTCGTATCCGCCGAGGGAACACACTGATGCTGTGTTTATGTTAATTTTATGCTCTCTGAGTTGTGTCTGTTATTCAAAGCAGTTGAAGCAGTTATTGCCAGTAATCTTATTTCTGCGCGAGCCCCGGGGGCAGAGCAAGCCTCGGAGCCGGTCCTGCAGACCGTGTCAGAGCCATCACAGCCTGCTGGTAAATGGCAGCTCTTTCCTGCAGAATCTGATATCAGTTACTTGGCAAACACAGTAATAAAATGAAACAAATCAGATTTTCAAGTAAATAAACCAGACTTCAATTGCAGCAACAATGGTCAGGACAACAGGATTTTAATAAGTGATGCTATACGGGGGAAAATATTGGAGTGCTGCAGCCCTTCTTCTTCCTGAAATCCCCCTGATCCAACCCAAAATTATCTGCCTGAACCTTTGCAGAATGAAAACAAACAAAAAAGAATAATACCAGGGTGGAGTCTGCTTTCCCCATTGGTATAAAGAGAACTCACTGATGGCATTTATGGAAATTCCCCTGCCAAGGTGCTCTGAGCTGTTGTTGGGCAACAGAAGCAGAACATGAATTTTTATTCCTGATTTTCTGCTCCATAATATCCATCTGTCATTGCATGAGACCAAGGAAAAGGTGATGACCTTTTGTTTGGAAAAGCCAAGAGTAATTCATGGCTTTGCCACCATTTTATTGGGCATGAGTAGTTTAAGGATGGGTTTTGCAGGGTCCATCACATTTTCAATAAGGCTTTACAGCAAACAAACTCACCCCCTTTTTTGGTGCCTTCCTAAAAGACAGATAACTAGCAGATAGAAAAGGTGTTTTATTCTAAAACAGCAGTTAGACAAAAACTTGAAATTCTGCATTTTCAGATATCCTTGCCTTGGAAAGTATTTAAAATTTTGTCAGAAAGCCAATAGCTGGGGAAAAAAAAATTGAATTCTGGCCAACATTCAGTTGCCAAAAATGGAAGCCATTTTTCTCAGAAGAACATTTTCTGTAGAAAACTCCAATTTAAGAAACATTTTTCAACAAGAAGACATTTCAAATGGAACATTCTCATGTTTTTCTACTGCCATCAACAGCACTCAGCTTTTATTGTGCAGCTTAAGGCCATGTTTGCAGCATACTGTGCTCTTTAGAAACTTGCCCGGGTGCATTGAGTCCTCTATAGCAGCAAGAGCTCTCATATATAAATTTATATATCTATATATACATAAATGAAACAGAAAATTATGGACTTAATGTCTCCATACTGTAGTTTCTCATCTGTCAAAACTGATTAACAATGCTTCTCTTTCATTACTCAAATAATTTTTCAACTTTGCTGAAAGTGTCTGTCTTCTCTACACTACCTGAATAGCAGAAGTTTGATATCACTTTCTCCTCATATTTTGTAAATCTGATGTAAGCATTTGAAACTTTACTGTTTTTCTTTGAAATCACACAAAACAGAAGGAAACATTCAGATCACCCCCACCTTCCTCCTGGACTAATCTTGCTGATATGTCTGATGGTAAATTAAATCTTCCCTGACTGATCCCTGTCCCTAAAGCAAATTCATGATGTTTAGTCACATCCATCATAAGAGTTCTTAGTCCTCTCTATGTGGACCCTCACAAAATGCATGTTTGCAGATTTTCCTGGTCCAGGATCTGTGAGCTTTAAAAGTCAGGGAAATTTCCTCTAATTATTTAATTGCATAGCACACACATAGACTATGCTTTTTGCTCTTCCCCAGTCCATAACTTTTGAGGATAATCTTTCTGTTTTCAGCTATGTTTGGATCAATTTCTTATGGAGGTAATAGTCTTTGCACATCCAAAGAAGAACAATGGAGGTGGGGAAGGGGCTGGAGCATCAGGAGGGGCGGAGGAAGCTGGGAAAGGGGCTCAGCCTGGAGAAAAGGAGGCTCAGGAGGGACCTTGTGGCTCTGCACAACTCCCTGACAGGAGGGGACAGCCGGGGGGTCGGGCTCTGCTCCCAGGGAACAGGGAGAGGACAAGAGGAAATGGCCTCAGGTTGTCTCGGGGGAGATTTAGATTGGATTTGGGGAAAAAAAACCCCACATATATATGTGTGATTTACATGTATGTATGTATAAATCTGGACAAAAATTAATTTCATAGTCTTCATCAATGCTATTTCTTCTAAAGTAAATAAAACTTATCATGACATTGATAAGAGCAGAATTGGGCCATTTAAACTTTTTACATCAATCTTTGACATCATTCTCAAAGGAGGTGATGTCTGAAAATAATCAAATACATCTATGGTTCTGCATCCCATATTACTTTTATATTTTGGCAATTCATATAATTCATGGTGAAATTTAGAAAAAATGCCTTCTGAATCTTCTTGCAGTTTTTCCATTAATAACATTTACATGTGTAAACAAATATAAACACAAATACAGCATGGGCATGTAAAGCTTTGACAGCATTTTCAAGTATCCATTGGCAGGAAGTTACTTTTTAATATTAATGGCAAATTGCTAGATTTATGATCTCCAAAAAAACCTGAGCTTTCTGTTTCTTTACATATTTGTTTTGATTCTTTGGAAGCATTTTAGGCTAGGAAAATGAGTATTTATTGTGTGTCCTCCTTCTCACAATTCAAGTTAAGGGTTCCTGTTGTGCAGTATTGAGGATGGTGGTCACTGCCCACCTGACAGGCAGTGGTAGTTTGGACACTTGGCATCTAATCTAAGGGACAGATCTTCAAAATTCAAAGAATCCTGGGTTGGGTTGGAAGGGACCTTAAAGGTCATCGAGTTCCAACCCCCATGCCATGGGTAGGGTCATTTTCCACTAGATCCTCAAAGCATGGAAAGTTGCTCCAAGAAGTGGGATAGAGGATCTCAATGAACTTAACTGAGCTGAAGCCAACAGCTGTCAGGAGAGCCTTAAACAGCCAGGCTATTCAGGATTTACCTTTTCTTGTTGAGACAATGTTTAGCTTTTTGACTTATGAAGCTGCACCAGGAACAGAAAAGGAAGGGTCAATTTGTATATACAAGTTTGACATCCCTAAATTCCTTCTGTAACTAAGGGATAGAAACCCAGGTGCCACTTGATCTCCATTGTAAAATATGTGTCTAAGCTTGGTGGAATAAGCAAACCCTTGGAGATGTCCTCTACAGCATCCTCATGCTTCAACCCCAGCTTGGGATGTGAAAGAATGCAGTCACTCGTGTGCTTGACACTGATACCAATCCAGATCTCCTTTTTCCTTCCAAGACAAAAAATGAATCTTCCCATTTCAAAGATAAATAGGCTAATTTTCTTATTACTTCTCAGTTACTTGTTGCATCAAAGATATCACCTTGTTTTAAACAGATGGTTTAAATTGCATATATTTTCCTTTTCTTTTTTTTCAGTTAGCTCCTTTTATTGTATTATATATTTCCATGGCAGAAAGGAAGTTTTTGAGTAATAGAATCACAGAATATCCTGAGTTGGAAGGGACCCACAAGGGTCATCAAGTCCAACTCCTGGCCCTGCACAGGCACGCCAACAATCCCACCCTGTCCCTGAGAGAGTTGTCCAAACACTCCTGGAGCTCCGGCAGCTCTGGAGCCATGCCCATTCCCTGGGGATCTGCTCCAGTGCCCGACACCCTCTGGGTATCAGTTGTTTCACATTAGAGAGAATAATATGCTACACAACACTGTGACAGGCCAGGCAGCTTCACTGTTTCCAAAAATTAGCCTCTTTAGAACATTGTTTCCTTGTCCCAGAGATATTCAGGGCAGTTGTCTTCAAAGAACTTGCTCTTCCATCCATTGTGGATGTCTCATTATAACTTAAGTTTTCACAATTGGAATAAATAGGTGAATTGTACCACCAATGTAACCACTGTTACAGTCAAATAAAGTGGGAAAAAAAAATCCCAAGCCTCAAATTTTAACTCATCCTTTCATATGGAATCTGGATTAACATTCCTGGATTACTCCAAAGAACCGCAATTATTTCAATTGCACGGACATCAGCAAAAGTATTGTTTATTTCCTTATGAATGAAATCAGACCAAGGCTTGGAAGAGCCTGGTCTGGTGGAAGATGTTCCTGCCCATGGCAGGGAACTGGAACTAGAAGATCTGTAAAGTCCCTTCCAACCCAAACCATTCTATGTTTGCATGATTCTAACATGGGAGCCTTAAAAATCAGCTGTTCACATTTAGATCCAAATAGCTGCATGTCCTTCTCAGCAACAAGAAAATGGAAAATGAAAAAGATAAACCACCCTGCTAATGGTAAAAAATGATGATAACTTAAAAAGAGACAGAGATTTTCTCTTTTATTGAATCCCATGAAAATACATAATTTTGCTCACTCTCTTCCTCTCTAAAGGGTTTGTTATTTGCCATGGACTGAACATTACTAGTCAGAGGATTATTAAATATTGTTTCCTTCCTGTTTCCTCTTAATTTGGCTGGAGGTGCAATGATCCAAGCGAATTGGAGCATTAAATTCCTGAAAAGAAAGCACATCCCTTATTTCCCTCTGATGAGGCAGAGTACACACACGTGCACACACATATACACACATGCACATGTGCACACAGACACACTATTTTAAGTCCCAAATATTGTGCTGAAACCTTTCTCCCTCACATATAGTCTTGAGAAGAATTTAGTGCTAAATAAATGCTGCCTCAAACCAGGCAAGATAAAACATAAATCATTGCATTAAAAACCTCTAACAAGTCTATCTGCTTTTTGAAATGACTGGGAGATGAAAGAGAGGAGTCTCATTTAAGAAGGCCCAGCGGAACAGTTCTGCATTTATATAGCTGTTATCAAAAGCAATTCATTTGGAGATCAAATAGACTGACAGATAGGACAAGCAGGGGATCACTACTGCCTTCAGGCAGCCAAAAGCAAGGATGGTTTCCCAGTACCATCACTAATATTGGGTCTAGTCAATGCTCATGTCTATTATGGCTCGCAGTAACAGCCAGCTGAATGTTAATATTCACTCCTCACACTCCAGTTCGATGCCGATTTGTAGCTGAGGGAGTAAATAGCCTACACCCCTTTCTCTGAGGGTTTTTTCCTTCCCTTTCTCTGGTAGGAGTAGCTCCTTCTGTAATCATTGTGTGCCTGCTGCAGATTTAATTCTTACAAAGGCAAGGCTACTGAAGACACAAAAACAAGATGATGGACTTGGCAGTGTCCCACTGACAGTGTGCTGTGCATGGAGAGCATCTCTCTTCCTTGTGTGCTGGAATCTTTCTGCTGCTTATTGGCAGAAAAATCCCAATTCTGTTGTCTCCTTCCAAAATGACAAGAAAAGCACTGCATCAGCCCAAGGCTGGCTGCAGCTTCTCCAGTGCAGCAATTCAGCACATCATAAGGAAAACCTATTTTTTCCTCCCCAAAAACACCATCCTTACTAGTGGGGTAAGCATGGAAACTTATGTTGATTTTAGCCTTCTAAAATATGTTTACAGTACTAAATAAATGAGGGCGAAGGAGTTTTAAGTTTTTTTACCTGGCTTTTATCTTGTTTTACCTGATTTTTACCTTTTAAGTTCTTTACCTGGTTTTAAGCTCAGGTAGGTCAGAAATGGCTTGTGATTACACAGTTTAGTATTAATTTTTTTGTCTAGGGCAAGGTGTCTCCATCCATGGCAGGGGGTGGAATCAGTCGAGCTTTAAGGTCCCTTCCAACCCAAATCATCCTATGATTCTATGAAATCTCCTTGAAATGAAACTGTCTCATTCACAGTGCATCACAGTTACAGCTTCTGAGATCCCAAGAGATGCCTCCATGGCCCTAGAACATGAATATTATTTTCTGTTGGGTTTGTTGGTTTTTTTAAAGGGTGGTCTGCCTTATGGCCACAGTGATGTTTTTATCTCCTCACACTGAGAATATGTGCTGCATGCCTTGGGGTGTAGTGGGAAAGGAATTTAGGATTCTGCAGAGTATAAATGGCTGAGGATACTGATAACAGATTCTTCCCAACAAAACATGGCCATCATTATACCCCAGCCTTTTATGAACCCCAGCCTTTTGTGAACCACACAGAGAGTAAGATGCAGAATTGCCTTGGAAAGTGAGATTTCAACTTTCTGACTGAGCAAAATAACAAGCCAGAGTCAGCACAAATGCAAAAAAAAAAATGGAACATGGCATGAGAGTGAATAGAGCATGTGGGGGTAATGCTTTCCAATTTCTTTGCTATATTTTATGATTAATCTTTTGTTATTATTTTCTCCTTTTTATTTATTTTACATTGTCAGATGCAGCCATCACTGTATGGGAAGCACCAGAGACTTGTCCGAGTTGAAATTCAATGTGTTCTACAGGAGGAAAGAAACAAACATGCAAGCTGGATAATTTTTCCAGGACAAAAGAGAGCTGTGAGTTGTGGAAGGAGAAAGAGACTAATGAATCAAGAGCAAGAGAAAAAGGTGGGGAGGAAAATATGTGAAATGGAGTGCAATAGGTAAAGTAGAAGATAATACATTCAGGTTTTAATATTAAACAATATTAAAATTAAAGGCTTAATATTAAACAATATATACACATTCCTTACAGGCACTGAACCATCTTTAAAAATTGGCTTTTAAGTCCTTCAAAACATCCCGCTTCCAGGCCATAGTTCCCTACAAATTGAATAGAACAATGTATTCTGGAAAGGGATGTACAGAGGGTGAAGAGGGAGCACAATAGAAGAGGGAAGACCATTCACTCTCTTTCAGTAAAAGGACTATGAAATAAAATAAATAGCTCAAGAGACAGCTTTGAAACATTCAAAAGGACTGTTTTATCAAAGGACACTTCAGCAAACAAATGCATTCTTTGCTGTATGATATCAAGAAGACACTCAAAACTTATATGGGTTATAAAAAATGGCTGGACAAATAAATGGCAAGAAATCCTCAAGGAATGTTAAATAGAAATGAGCTTCCTCTGAGCTGCAAGTCATAGGAGAGTAGGGGAATACACCAGGGACACACCAGCCTTTGCTGTCCTGCTTGTTTTGTTATTCCCTTGGCACTCAGGACACTTTTAGTCACTAGGCTAACTGGATTTTTGATGTGGACTAGCCAAGTTATTATTCTGTCCCCATCACAAGACATCTCTTTCCTGTTCTCTGCTCGGTCTTGCTCTTTGTTCCACAGCCTAACTGCCCTGCAGATAGTTTTCCTGCAGAGTTCTTGATCTGCTGACCTGAGAACATATTCATAGGTTAGAAAAAAACCAAAACCAACACCATCAACAAAACAAAGTCATGCTCCCTCTAGTGCAGCCAGCTCCATCGTAAGAAAATCCAGCACAGCACTTAGATGCCAAACAAGATAGGGTGAAATACTAATTATGGTAAGACTTTACAGAAAAGGCTATCTGCCCCCGTGAGAGTCCAAGCCTTCAAGCTAGTCTCTCGTGGAACAAAAGTAAGTTGTCAGATTTGAATAATTTCCCTGCATGTAGATAAATCCTCACATTTTTACAACCCTCCCCCCCCGCCTTCCTCTTCCCCCCTCTCTTCAGTTTTGCAAACAAGGAAAGAAACACTAGGAGCTATTTCACTGGATAACCATGCAAATGAAACAGGAGATTTAAATGTCTTAGCAAGGAGATCAGAGACACAGTTGGAAACAGCTGTGAGGGACATTGGAATGATTATAAGGGAATAGGATGGGTGCATTATTTGGCTTGGTGACTTCATTAGTGATATTTGGCATCAGATGCTCGGTTGGTGTGAATCCGAAGAGCTCTTCTGTGCCTGCTTAACCCCTCTGAGGATTCACTTATTTGTCCTGAATATGAATTTTTACATTTTCCTATTTTATCTTTTCTCCACTGTCTCCAGACAGCATTTTGAGAACAGGAATTCAAGCCATGAGAAGATATTTTGTGAGATGGAACAAAACTCAGGGTTTATCTGTTGCCTTGAAGATTCTGAGGACTTATTAGAGACAAAACCTTGGGGTTTGTTTCAACTTGCCCACTAGTAAATGAAATGGGGGGATACAGTATATTTACACAGACTAACCCCCTAAATTCCTCATCTTTTGTCATTCAAATTTATAGCTAATAATGTATCAGGCATGTTTTTTTAACCTCACAGCAATACCTGTGCAATATTCAATGGGAATTGTCACTTATAAATTTCATGGTCTTTTTTAAATACTTCCTGAAATAAAATTAAAATACAGTAGGAGTTTTTCTTTGTTTTTAGCTGTTTTTCCAGAGATATGGAAGTATTGTTCTGCTCCAGAAGCTCAAGACCTGTCTGTAAATTTATTATTTTTCAAGTGGAAGAAACTACAGCAGAAAGTAGAAATATGGTTCATTCAGAAAGAACACTCAGTGTTTTGGGTTTTTTTTTCCCTTTTGTGGAAGATGGGGAGAAATAAGCAATCATTTTGTACATCCAGTTTGACAATATATCTCAAAAAATGCAACCATTTCTGCCCATGGAAATGTTAAAAAAACCATTTCTATGTGGTCGTTATGAACATGGTTCAATTTTGGGCTTGGCAGTGCTGGATTAACAGTTGGACTTGATTTCAGAGGGCATTTCCAGCCTGAATAATTCTATGACCTACATGGAAAGGGAAAGGAAGACGGACAAAACACTTCTTTTCATGCACCCAGTGGACACGCAAAGTTCAGACGAAGAAATGAAACCAATTACACCTGCATTCAGCAGGCACAATGTGAGTGGAAATACTTCTGTCAGTAACAGCAAACTTCTCTTTCATAAAAGGATATTTCCACCTTTCCCAGTCAAACCAAGAGTGCCTGTCCCAGGCAGTGCATAATCCCTGACTTCTACTGCATTAAAGGTATTTTGACCAGCAGAGCTCAAGCAGGCAAGGTGTGAATGGGGCAAGTCCTGAAGCTTTCAAAGATGCCAGGTCATGGAGATGCAAGCTCAGGAAGCAGCACTGAGAGATCAGTGTAATTATACACCAAATTGCACAGTCCCCAGATCAGCAGGAGTAGGCAGAGTGTGTATAAAACATGCAGTGCTCATGGCCATGGGTCTGCTGGAAGGTCCTTCTAGGGACAGTTGTTAGTCCAAAATAAATCCACTTTCATATTGCAAGGTGCAGGGGAGTCTTTCACGAGGTGTCAAGGAGGCAGAATGTTATCTCTGTGAGTACCTTGATCAGCGACCTCACAAGCAGCAGCAGTGAGTCCTTGCAATGCACCACAGCCCATTGTGTCTAAAGAAAGAGTCCACGTTTTCAGCCCTCAGTACTTTCGTTTCACAAAGCCCTGCTCACAAGATAACTGCAGGCTGGAGCCATGAATCCATTTTCCTTTATTTGCATGAATTTTCCACAGAGTCCTTCAGAAGGTATCATACTCAGCACTTCCCAGAGGAAATTATGTGTATAAAATTCATGAGAAATCCCTCTTTCTCTAGAGTATTAGTAGACATTTCTCTATTATGCAACCCAGGAATAATTTAAACCAATAAATAAACCTTGAGATGAAGGATATTTGCCTCGCCAAAGCAAACATCCTGAGAGGTGTGAGGAGAATATGTGCAGTGGTTTTAAAGGATAGTCTTGTTGGTTTGAAGTTGGTTTTTTTTTTTTTTCTGAAATATCTATGGTGATTAAGATCAGAGCAGTACTGGCTTAGCCTCAGCAGCAATCTTAGCACAGGAATATGATTCTAATCTGTAATCATCCTTGCAACATGCCTATTTTATTAAGCAATATTAATGAGCTTATATGTGTCATCTCGTGGTAGAGCAGAAGAGAAATATGGTGGCTTAATGCAAATGATCCTTTCCAATTTTTGTCCATTTGCACAGAGTAGAGCTGGAGCTCATCTGAAAAGCAAGTTTACACCTGAACTCAAGGTTTTGAATCTGCCCATTAAAATGATCCATGCAGAATGCACTGTCCTCACAAACTTTGCAAAACTTAAAAGATACTTGAAGCAGAATTTTTGGAGTTACTGAACTGTACTCTATGATTTGATGATTCCATGGCTTTGAAAGAGGGTTTGTATGAATAGAAGCAGTAAATTAAACACATTTACCTTTTAGACTCTATATGTCTATATAGGACCCCCTGTAGTCCTCTACATGTCTGGAAAATGGACCTCATAGACTTGGATGGACTTTGGGTGCTGCTGCACCCATTATTTTTCATTGGAAACTTCTCTCACATTGAGGTGAATGCTTTGAGGAGCAGATCCCGAGATTTATAAGAAAAACATGTCTTAGGTTCCTGACTATGGAGTCAGAGCTTTCGAAGATTATTTTTCCAAGGCTTTGCACTATGACACAATTAGGAAGGAAAGACTGAATTGTATGGGAATTTTCTTAATATTAGAGGGCTGGAACACCTCTGAATGAATAAAGAGGACTGGAGGTGTCAGAGGTGCTCCTCACTGCCCTGCTTCCTTTCCTGGTCTCTCTCCTATCTTCCCTTTGCTGTCACAGGATGTGGCATCGCCACTCGTAACTTTCCCAGGATGAGGAGTGAGCTTGTACACATTCTCTCTTTCTCGTTTCTAAGTCCACCACCATTCATGTTTTGATTTTCAGCTGGTTTAAAATTCCTTCTTTTCCTGCCAAGCAAAGTGTTTTCCTCATCTGTGTTTCTTTTGTGAACCCTATACAAAATTCTAAACTACTTCTACCACTGCAGTCACCTAAACCAAAAGCAGTGTCATTCCTGGAATAAAAGCAACCTCTTCTTATTTAAAAATCTTTCTGTCTATGGAGCAAAATAGCATTAGCTCCTTTGTAAGATCTTTATCCTGACAAAAAAACTAATTGTTAGTGATTATCTATAATGATGAGAAGCTGTTCTCAGTCACCAGCTGTCAGAACAGAAACTCTGCCTAGTAAATATCCTTAAGTATAATTTTTCTGTCCTAACAAAATGTACCTCATTTCACTGAATCCTGGAATGGTTTGGGTTGGAAGGGACTTTAAAGATCTCATTCCAGCTCCCTGCCATGTGCAGGGACACCTTCCACTAGACCAGGTTGTTCCAAGCCCCATCCAACCTGGTCTTGAACAATTCCAGGGATGGGGCATCCACACGTGGCTGATCCTGTGGTGATACAACATAAGGGATCTGTCCTCTTACATTATTTATCATCCTCAGAGAGATTGAGAATCAATCACCAATTGTCTGAATAGCAACTTTTAGTTAAACTTTTTTATTTATAGATAACCTGATCCCTCTGTGACCAGACTACAAACAGACCTGTTCAGCAGTGACTTCTGTAAACACATTTGATGCTCTCAGCCTATTTTTAATCCACTTAAGGTGCATCATGTTAATTTTGTGCATTTTTCCCTAGTTCTGTAATCAAGAGGTCATAGTGTAGCAAGTCAAATTCCTCACAGATGCCTATTGCTTGAATACTGCTGTCTTTATCAACTGAACTTGTAATCTCATCAGAAAAAGAGCTCTCAATTTAGTTTGGCAGGACCTATTTTCCATAAGCCTGTGTTGACTGGCATTCCCTATATGTCCCTTCTTTATTTCTGAGGATAGGGGACTCCAGGGTATGAGGGAAGAGGCTTTACACAGCACACACATCCTCAGCTTCAAATTCAAGCACCAATTGTCAGCTTGTCTCCTGGAGACTCTGGCAGCCTGAAATGGCCCTGGAGTTATTTTATGCTTTGCTCTCTCCAAATCAAGACTGTCCTGTCTGGAAATCCAAGGAGGCCTTTCTCAGTCTCTATATAAATAATTCTTTCATAGAGCCAACACTATTAGTCATAGTGTGCAATGGGTTCTGTATTAGAATAGTGGGGAAGCCCAGTGGCAGTGTGAAATGACTGATCTCCGGTGTGGATGGAGCTGCAGCCGCGGCCCAAAGCCGCCTCCCTGGAGGCAGGGAGAATTTAACTTGGTGAGGCGGAGGAGGGATTGGTGATATTAGGGAAGCTGACAATTTGTGTGACATGACAGCTCCTCTGCACGGACTGCACTTTTCCTTTCCTTTTTTTCTTCCCTTTAACCCTCAACACCTTACAAATGAAACCAGTTTAGGTGCTCTTATTATTTCTATTTCTATTTCTATTTCTATTTCTATTTCTATTTATTTCTATTTCTATTTCTACTTTTATTTCTATTATCACTTTTGCTTCTAAATCTATTTCTATCTCTATATCTATCCCTATTACTATCACTATTACCATCTTTCTCTGACACTATCACTACTATTATTTCTATTTCCATTATTATTTCTACCTATTTCTATTTCTATTTCTATTTCTACTTTTTACTTCTATTTTTTTTCTAAATCAACCTCTATATCTATCCCTATTACTACCACTATTACTATCATTTTCTCCAACATATCACTATTATTATTTCTATTTCTATTTCTATTTCTATTTCTATTTCTACTTCTATTTCTACTTCTATTTCTATTTCTATTTCTATTTCATTTCTATTTCTTATTTCTATTTTTATTTCTTATTTCTATTTCTATTTCTTCTATTTCTATTTCTACTTTTACTATTTCTAAATCTAATTCTGTTCCTACCTCTATTATTATCACTATTACTACTATCACTCTTACCTTTTTGTTTCAAGGATGGTTTCAATGGCACCTGGGAAGCCAGGATGGAGCTGCACGTTTGGAAAATAATTAATTAGAAAGAGCCTCAGTGCAGCCTGAAGCCTGAGTGGGCAGAGTGGGCTGAGGGAGGGAGCAAAGCTGCATTAGCATTCTCATTTTGCACGTGAGGAGCTGAGGGGCAGAGACATTAAATGAGTGGCCTAAGGTCAGAGAGGGGAATTGGTGGCAGGATGCAGACTTGAACTGAGGACAGCTGATATCCAGCCTAACTCATAAGCTGCAAGTCTTGCCCTGCATTACTTTTTCAGTGCTGCTTGTCTTCATTTTCCTCTCTGAAACAGGCTTAGATAACCAAAATGCTGTAGTGAATCTGTCTCAGGACAGATAGCCAAAGGAAATGGGTGTTTTTTCTCTGATTTCTTTTCTACTTGCTTCTAGTGCAAGCCTTAGTGAGTTGCTTAACTCTTCCCTGCTTCATGTCATCTATCCCTGATTCATGGACAACAGCATGGGTTTCCCTCCTAAAGATGCTGGGAAAAGCATGACTCTACTATTTCTCTTGGAAGGGAAAAATTTGAATTTAAAATAGAATGCCAGAGATGTCAAAAATATAAATAAAAATATTTAAAATAATAGTTTTTAAGTAATTTAGATTTATTTAGAATTTTCTTTCCCAGATTTTTGGGCACTATATATATATACCCTCAACCTCCTTGAAATGAGGTGCTGCAGGCATTTCTTGGAGGATCTGCAAGATGGGAACTCTGACTGACCTGGTTGGCTCCTGGGTCTATGAGATGGCTGAAGCCCTGAATTCCTGTAAACTCTTAGGACTGCTTTAGGTGGGGAAACCAGGAAATTCTAGGACCCCCCACCTCCAAGATAAACTGGTACTGGATGAGGTCCTGCTAGCAGGGGCCGTGGAAGAGCAGGCAACAACTTTCAGTGGGTAAGAGTACCACTGGACCTCTACTTTTGCAGCACTTCTGCACTTTTTCCATCAGAAAATACCTCATGTTAAGTTCCAGATTGATCAGTGAAAGACTCCACTGGAACTAAGTGCTGAGCTGGATTAAGATGAAAATGAGTGCTGGACAAGGCTGGAAGTCAGCTATGTCATTTAAGTTATTCAGGTAACAGCTGCAGAGAAACAGGCTCTTGCACAGGGTGATTCAGCTTGTCCTGCAATAGCTGTGCATGAAAAATGAAGAGTAGCACCCTCCTGGATCCATGTCTGATATTACCCACAATCAAGGGAGAGTTAAGTCAGTCTAGACACATAACTTTTAATATTTAGGGGTAATGAGTGTAGATGAAATGTAGGTGGGTTGGTTAATCAGTGGCCTCAATAAAAATATTCATAGAGTCATGGAATCATGGAATAGATTGGGTTGGAAGGAACTTTAAAGCTCATTCCATTCCCCTGCCACGGGCAGGGACACCTTCCACTAGACCACGTTGCTCAGACCCCCATCCAACTTGGCCAGGGATGGGGAGTCCACAATCTCTCTGGACATATTCTCCAGTACCACCTCTTGGGAGTAAAGAAAAATGTGTGTTGTGTTCAGGGTTTATCTCCTGTATGCATTGTCTCCATCCCAATGTCAAACTCCGCTCATAAATAGCCATAAATCTCTTCCCCATTACCAAAGGAAACAAATTATTTTATGCTCTGCCTGTGAATACCAAGACCCAAATCAGCCATGATTTTGCTTAGCAGAAGTTTCCTTTGCTGACAATTTTGCCTCTCACAGTGGAGCAAAAGCCTCATTTTTAAAGAAATAGAGGTACTAAGACCCACAGCAATGATCTTGTGATGCTGTTCACTCGGGAATAGTGTTTCAGTCATCAGGACTTCATATAATCTACCATGCAATTGTACATTAAACAACTGGATACTAAAACATCTCTGGACTAGTAAGCTTCTAAGCCTAGTGGTGGACATGAAGATAAAAAGTCCCGATGGGCAAGTCTTAAAAGGCAGTTGTAATTTTTGTTTCAGCTAATCACCATTTGCGTGTCTGAAAACAGAAGAAAGCACAAAGCAGAACAGAACAAAATGCAGCATCCCTCTCCCTGCAATGCACATCTTTTCTCTGGGATTAAAATAGGGTTTGCATTTTAAATTTTCATTTACTAAACAGAAAAATATTTTACTAGGATGGAATGGTATTAAGGAGAAATGATTCTTTGTGTGCCCTCAGGCCTGGTGAAGACAGGATTTGATTTGCCGTGTTAGGCTGGAATCTGGATTGATACACAGAGATGAGAAGGTGTTTAATAAAATTTACATTTCATTTTCTCACTTGACACCAGTCTCCTGTCACTCACCAAATGAAGGGAATACGACAAATAACTTTTGTCAGCACCTAGACACGGAGAGACAGTCTGGGGAGGGAGAGCAAGGGTGGGATATTTTTAACATCACTCCCTTTGACGGCTGCAAGGCTTGGCACCGGCTTCATCTTTAATGTACTTTGGAACAGAGAGGTGCATCAGGAGAAAAAGCACAAATTAATCCAACCCACAGGTATAGAAAATGATCCACTGGGAAATGATCCTCACCCAAAGCAGCAGGGAATTTGGGCTGTGCCCTGTGCTCAGCTTGTGTGCAGCTCCCGACTCTGACAAATGCAGGCTGACCTGGCTTGAGTCCATCCTTCACAGAGCTGCTCCAGAGACTCTTTCTCACTCCATTGTCTTGGCTGTGTCACTGCTTTCTGTTCTTCTTCTGTCCCAAAATTAAACTTCATGGGTTTATTACTTAGCCCTTTCATCTCTCTTTGGTTTTTTTCCCACCTGACTCTGGGTTTCTAGTTGAGGACCAAAGGTCAGGATCCCTACATGCCACAGATTTACCTGCACAAATCAAGAGGATTTTTTGCAAGAGGATTGAGTATAAATATTCTCCTTCTCTTCCTGTATTACCCTTTATCTGTTTAGCTGAATTTTAAGTCAGGTGCCTGAATCCCACAGGACTTCCACAGGATTTGGAAAGTGATGAAGAATGCATGGTACATCTGGAAAGCAAGGTGAATAAGTATTACTCCCTATTTGTTATGCAGAAAAAACCATGGACAATACCAGGCAGAACACTTAAAATAAAAGCAGAATTTGCTTTTTTTAATTTTTTTTTCTTCTTTTCTTTTCTTCTAAGTTTTTTTTTTCCCTCAACACAGATATAGATAATTCAGTTTAACATTATATTAGTGCTACAATTCTATAAAATGTGCAGGGATAATAAGTCATTAGGAGCAACCAACAATCTCAGAAGTCTCTTCTTGCTAAAAATAAAATCCAGGGAGGGCTAATTTCATATTTTCCTTTTTCTTACATTTGTCCCCAAGTATCCAACGCTGGCAGCCCTCAGGTCTAATACAATATGGAAACTGTTCAGAGGCTGACCTTGATTATGTGCAGCCTTCTGCCATGGCCTTACTTCAAAACTACTTTTATTTTCCTCTTTGTTAGTTCTTCCCCACTGTTTTCCTCTTTTTTGTGAAAGAAAAGAGGAAAGAAAAGAAACAGAAAGCAAAAGGAGAGCATAAATACCTCCCCAAACGACCCTCCTCCAACAGACATTTCAACTTCCATTAAAAAATAAAACTTTCTCTGTGTCTTTTTATTTCCCTTTTTGGAAAACTCACTAATGGCAGAGTCATTGTAGTTCACTTTTTGTTCTATGAAAACTGAAAATCTTGAAATGCTTTGGTGAGAGAAGGTTGTTGGCAGCTCCTTGGCAGCTCCAGCCCTGCACACAGAGGTCTGAGCCAGGGAAAAGAAGCTCTGGTACTTCTGAAGGTTCTTCCAAGGTTGGCCTCAGACTTCTTGGAGCTTCAGTGTCCCCCACTGCAGCCCATCACGTCACCCAATATGGGAAGTTTTGTACCTCAGGTAGCACCTACCTCCCATCCCCACTCCCTCAAAAACACAGTCCTTATATACACCAGAGAAATCCCACCTTGCTGATGTGTTCCAGAATCTTGGAATCATCCTTTGGGATATCTGGCTTTTGTTCTTGCAAAATAATGCTGCCCAACAAATTATCACCCAGCATTTCCCATATTTCAGCAGGTAGAAAGTAGGTAGGAATTATTTCACATTCTGGCAAATGCATAATGACTGCAAAAAATTATAATCTAAAAATCTGTGAATCTGGATAATCAGTAAGTGTCCATAATCACCCTTGGAGTGTTGAATCATGCAGCTTCTTGACCCACTGAAGGTTTCCTCTCACAGTTCCTAGTCCAGCAAAGATATTTTTGAGTGCAATTCACTGTTAATAAGGTTATTCTTTGCAGAGTCCGGAGCTCAGAGAAAAACCTTCTGACTGGACACTTGCCTCCCTTATTTGCCATTTATACCTCTCATGCTATAGAAATAAATGCCATAATAAATACCATAATAAATAGGGACTGGAAGTTATACCATATAGAGATGATCAAAAGGTTTATAATCTCATTGCTGTTATTTGGTTTTCCTTTCTTTTTTTTTTTTTTAATTTTGTCTTAGGCACACAATTCCTTCAACCCAGACTGTAATTAATTTTACTACATCACCAGTTATCTCTGCTCCCTAACCAGGCTTGTCATTTTAATTTTTCACAGGCTTTCTTTTTCCTATCCATGTGCCTGTTCCTGTATCTTTGTGAAGTCTCATCAGCTCTGGCCCAAAGCCTTAGGCAAATTTGTCTGTAATGCACTCCTCTACTTCAGATATAAGAGGAAAAAATATCACCCCCACAAAATAGGGAGGAAAAAAAAAAGGAAGAAGAATAATTTTGACCATACATTGTCTAGCAATTCAGAAATCCTGGAGAGCTTGGTTAAAAGTAAGGCATCCTTTCAGCTATATTCTTATTTATATCAATAAAGGAACTCAGAGGTATTGTAGAGGGGACTACAGAAAAAGGTTACCAGGTGGAAATCCCAAATCCAGCAAAATTAATGAAATTTTTGCCATTGGCTTCAGTAGAGCCAAACTCGTCAAATTTCACTGACATTTAACATGACTGTCCAGAAAGATTTTGGGCCTCAGAGGATGGATCTCCACAGGCAGATCCAGAGATTTTTTATTAATTTTTCCTGTACTTTGAAGGCTTCCTTCACGTCCAGTGTGGAGAAGCTACTCTTTGTTAAACCCAAGCAGATTTGCTGGAAATATTTTGTGTCCCTCACAGAGCTGGTCTGAGTGTGGGCTGTGCTGGAGCTTGAATCTCTGCCAGGATATCCCCACGGGCTCCTTCCGAAATCCAAGCTGAAATCCTGCTTGCTGTCTCTTTATGTCCTCACAGAAGATGGACTTTGAGAGCAGCTGAATGCCCTGAGCTGAGCCAGAGGGGCTGGGTAAGCCCAGGTCTATGAAGGCACCACACCCCATGTGATATCATGGCTAACCCACACACCACTCTGTGGATTCTTCATCTGCCTCCTTCCACTGCCTCCCCACCCTGGCCCCACCCTGGCCCCACCCTGGGTTTCAGAATGCAGAATGTCACAGATTTATCCATAAAACACCCATGCAAAGGTGGAAACAACTGTTGTCCTAATTGCAGTGTAAGGATTAAGAAGAATTCGAAGCAAAAGTTGAGCAGGATCACCAAAAGTACTGACCACAACACAGCAATGACAACAAGTGCCCCTCAGGACAAGCTGGCATTCAAAATACTGGAAAATCAGGTTTTTGGCTTGGGATATGAGACATTTCTTCTTCTTCGCCTTGCCCAGGACATTCTGTAGCAGCTTGGGTGGGGCTGTTCACAGAACCACAGAATGGGCTGGGTTTGAAGGGACCTCAAAGACCACTCTGTTCCACCCCTGCCATGGGTGGGGACACCTTCCACTATCCCAGGTTGCTCCAAGCCCCATCCAGCCTGGGCTTGGACACTTCCAGGGATGGGGCAGCCAAAACTTCCCTTCTAATCACACAGTTCCTTTAAGAGTGAGCATTTTAACTCAGTCTCATGGAAAACATTTCAAAATAAATCTGGATTTCCATGTGCCACAAAGCAGAAGGATCCCATTTCATCCAATTGCTGTGGCAGTCAGTCTAAACCAAATTATTTTAGGAAAAGATGTCATTTTATGTTTAGACACAAAATGGTTTCAACCTCTTCAACCACTGAGTCTCATTCACATCTTTCTGATCACTACAGTGTTGTTTTTTCTGATACACAAGATCCCCTAAATGTGTTACTTATTCAGGATTTGCTGCATATTTGCACCTATTTTTCACCATATTTTTTTCACATCTCCCCACTTCCTTCCCATGTGCCACCACTCACTCAGTTGCAAATGCTGCAATTAAAGACTTTTAGCCCTGTTCATTCTATTAGAGGTCCAGCTATACAAGACATTACTTATTCTGCAAACAAAGTATGGATAAATTCAAGGATTATGAACTAAAGGATTAATGTAAATCCTTAGCTATTTCCAGTATATCTGAATTTTCCCCCCAAAATAATTCTTTTTTTGTATAGTATTTTCATATAACTAATTGAATTATATTTTCTGGCATTCTGACATGTGTAATTATATATTATTTTCTTTTATACTGGTTGGATGTGATGGAGTAACTTGCTGGAAGTAGAAATACTGAAGGGAAATAGAATTCACGGAATGGAGGAATTGTATTTCTGTAGACAGAGGAGGTTCTACTGCCATGTGAAAGCATCTGAAACTGGGTGTCAGCTGTGAAGAAAACAAAGGGTTTCCCAAGAATTTCACCAGACATGGATGCCTTTGAAAGCTATAACTTTTTATTCAGACCCTGAATCATGATCCTTAGGGATCTACCCAATAATAATATTTTGACCTCTGCAGAAAATAATGTAATAAATGGCTTTTCTATACCATGGAAGAGGTCAGAAAGGCTGATCCATTGCACTTAATAAGATCTTCATCCACAAATGTCTCAAACCAAAAAATCTCCTGTTCACTCAACAAGAAGCCTGGTTCAGTGTGCAATCAGTCGAATTTCACCCCAAAATTATGATTATAAAGACAGCATAGAGCAGAAGCCAAAGATGGTGAATCTATTTTTGTGCCCAGGAAACTGAGCAGCTTGATCAGAATCTGCACCTTAACTCCTTCAGCTTGAAGAGAACTGGTTTGTGGTTTGAGTTTTTTCCAAACCAAGATTTCTCACATTCTCTTCACTGCTGATCCAGTCAGAAACCTCATCTTCCTGATTAAGTAGGGTTTTTTTTCTGCAAAGGAGTATAAATTTTATCTGGTGCCACCAGGATACCTTGCAACCAAGAATTTTATGGTACAGAGAAGGAATAATAAAGTTCCTCATCTTCCAGCTCAGTAAAGCAAAGCACAGAGGAATTCCCTGAGCAGCTGAAGAATATCAGCATTATTATTATCATCCATAAAGAGTAGTGTTCATAACAAGTCAGTGATTTAAAGATGTCAGAAAACCACGCCACGGTAAAGATTTACTCAGTAAAACACTTTAATCTAAAAAAAAAACTTAAAAAAAAACCAAACCAAACCAAACCAAAACCAAAAAAACAAACAAAAAACCCAAAGCGAAACAGGTTTAAGTAAAGCGCTATGGAAGCACTTACTCAAGCCACAATGAAAACTGAATAAATGTAAAAAAAGGAAAATATTTGTGTACATACTAAGGTTCTTTGAATGAAACTAAAAGCATGGCTGGAAGAAATGGGAAATTTATATATATTTACATATATTGATAATCACCAGCAATGCTCAAGACACTAAGACTACATCCATGCTAGAACATCGTAATGTCAGAAACCCTGTGGAGTTGTTAGGCTGATCCCTGACTGGTTTTGATCCCATAAGCACTCCCCAAAACAGCTCCTGGAGAGAGTTTTGGAGGAGTCAGGAGACCTGTTCTCAAAGGGCAGTTTGGATGCACCCACCCCATTTTGGAAGCCAAGAAAGGTCAGCGTCAAAGAGCCTCCCAGTTGGCTGCAGGCTCAATTGCCCACGTGGCCATGTGGTTGCCCATCCCAAGGGGCACAAACCACAACAAACCTGTAGGGTTTTCTCTGAGCACAGAGGCAAAAGGCTCAGCCCCACAGTGACTGCAGTGGTTCACCCCCTCCCATCACTGCTTCACCCCTCTGCTGCCACCATGGCCACGCACTCTCTGACATCGTTCTGGGGTTGGGGCATCCTGGTGGGCTTCTCTCTTTCCTGGCTGTACCCAGCTGAAGGTTGGGGCATCTCCTCCTGGCTGGAGCAACCCGGGACTGCTGGCCGCTGAAGCTCCTCAGAGTCACCACGAGATCTTCCTCCACGGGGCTGTTGGTGACTGTCACCTTTCCTGGCTGAGGGAAAGGTGTGTCTGTCACCTGTCTTGGGTTGGACAGTGCTTGGCTTTCTTGCTGATTGGGCTTCACAGGGCTGCAGGTTCAGCTCCTCTGCATGTCCTGTGGCAGCTCCCACTGCTCCACTTCCTTCGATATCTACGAAAACAAGACCTGTTTGTTTCTTGCAATAAGACCCCACCTTCATGTACATTATCCTTTTATGCTTTTATTGTGTGTTAAAGACCTCAATAAATTTTTAATTTTTTTTTCCCTATTTTACATGGGCGGACAATGATAGGACAAGGGGGAAGAGTTTTAAATTGAACAGGAGAGATTTAGGTTAGAGATTATGAAAAAATTCTTCCCTATGAGGGTGGTGAGGCCCCGGCACAGGTTGCCCAGGGAAACTGTGGCTGCCCCTGGATCCCTGGAAGTGTTGGATGGGACTTGGAACAACCTGGGATAGTGGAAGGTGTGCCTGCTCAGGGTGGGAGGAAGTAGGTGATTATTAAAGTCCCTTCCAATCCAAACCATTCCACGATTCTATGATTAATTAAAAAGCAGTTACTATTACAGAAATAGTTTCAGCGGCCATACACTTCAGTTTGACAGAAATAAATTGGCAAAGTCAAACAACCATTAGCTATTTCCACAAATAAAGAAAAAGCAACAAGCCCAGCTGGTTTGTGCTTATTGACACACCAGCAGCTGCTAGAGCATCTCCAACATTTAAAAAATGTTTTAATAAATCTGCAATGATCAATTGTATATTATACAGTTTCTTAGTAAGCTATGTATTGCTAAGACTGATAATATTTTAATACTACACACCCATAAAATGCATCATCCCTTTCTGAAAGAGGCTGTAGCTTAGGGTAGAACTTTGTATTTCTGACATTTGAGTCCTACTCAAGGCAGAGCCTGTAACCTGCAATGCTGCTTTTAAAAAATGACATAGAAAAAAATGCAGGAAAAGGTAAATATACACTATGCATTTTTCATGTGGAAATGTTTACATCCTTATCTATCAAATAGTTGTCAATAACAGAGGCAGGGTCACTTGTAGTGACATAGCAGATAATTTCGGAGCTGACAGAGTGTGCCATGATTGGCAGCCTAATTTGCAGCTTCATGTGAATGCTAAAAACATGTATAATTTTCCTGTAATCCTCTCCCTCGCCCCACGAAAAAAAAATGCCATCAGCCTACACCCAAACCTTTAATACTCACTCCAAATTCAAAACTAGTCCTGGTCAATGTGTCATGTATTAGTGGACAAAATCAGATTTTTTAGTCCATTTATCAGCACACATTGTACATCTTTAGTACAAATAATGCCAGAAAATGTGTTATTGCCACTTCTGATGTTATAGGTTTGTCCTTTTAGTTTAACCCTTAACAGCCTGTGCCATTCAGCCTCATGGCTGCTTGGACCTTTTGCTCAGATTTATTCTCTTCTGCATTTCCTGTAATTCATTAATTGGAACTATATTTGCTGAATCATAGAATATCTCAAATTTGAAGGGACCCATAAAGGGTCATTGATTACCCCCCCCTGCTTCTCAAAAAAACACCTAAAATTAAATCATATTTCAGAAAGGTTGTCCAGACACTCCTTGACCAACCTGAACTCTGACATCTCTGGCAATGACTTCATGCTTGTGCTCATTTTTTCTGTTAAAGGGTGTTGCTGTTTTTTTCAACTCATAAATTTAAATTTCAGGGTTGTACCTTTTGGAAATCCACCAGAAAGTTGTTTCCAAAATTTCAGCAGTCAGACATAATATTATGTTAACACTTTTCCTTCTTAAGCTGGCTTTAACTTTAGGTAGTTGGCTGATTTGAGGTACAAATTACATACATCACCAGGTTCAATTTTCATCTTTAGACACATAAACAAGATAATAAGGTCATGATCTCCTATACCAAAGCTTCATGTTAGTTCTGGAGATTTACTGACTCTCTCATCTTCAAAGGTGCCATTATAAACGGTGGAAAAAAGGTTTTTCAAGTGAGTTTGAATCAATGGGAGAGGCTACAAGTTTTCTGGATAGAAGCACTTTCAAGGATGAAGTATTGCCTTGAGATTCCTGATTTTTAAACATTAAATACAAACTATTCAATATCATGAAAGCATATGATTAACTGGATTAAGTACCAGCTAACAGAGCTCAGGCAGAAATTATATATGGGAAATAATTCTCAGGGATGTGTGGCTGTACCAGACTCTACCACTGAAATGGAAGATATTCAGTGTTTCCACTGGTGACTTGGAATTTAAACTGAAATTGATTCTGATGAAATTTTCTAAAACAAAGGGATAATGGCAAACTGGTAGAAAGGAAGGAAGAGGAGCTGATCTGAGCAAGCGAGGAGCCAGAAGGGGAGACCCAATTCACAGACTGGGATAACATTTTCAGGAGCACACAGTGATTTCTAGCTGAAGACATCCAAGAAGAATCAGTCAGGTACCATTCTGGAAAGGTTCAGGGAAAAGACAAAAAATTGAAGCTGGAAATGTAAGTTGTAGGAGGATACAAGCACTCTGTTGAAGCACCAGAATAAATTGCAAAAAGCTAAAAGCAACAATATGTTCCTGCACCTCCAGGTGTGTTCTGTTAACAGTGCCTTAGTCCATCAAAAGTTCTTCAGTTCAAGAGAGAGATAATTACAAGAAGCTAAGGAGATTTTTCTTGTTAGACCAAGGTTAGGCAAGGCAATATCTTCATCCCTTCTCCCTGCTGTACTGCATAACTGTGCACATTGTTTTCTCCCACATCTTCATCCTCAACTGCCCCTTTTGGTACAATATCCAGGGCCCTTGATCCACTGGACTTTGCACTCTAGAAGCACCCACCAATGAGAAAATCTCTGTTTTGCAAGCCTTACTGTGGTGATTAATAATAAAGGCCCTGAACACTTAATTGTGTTAGAAAAGTGGTATTTCTTATGAGGGGAAGAGCTACAAAGCAGAAACTAAACAAAAAGAGTGTAGCTTTGATTTCTTCTCTCTCTCTCTCTCCAAAACCAACAGCACTTTAAATAGGGGGGAATCAAACATTAGACGTTTCCAAGTCATATGTATTAAATTCACTTAAGATATTGTTATCCATGTTTAGATTTAAACATATTGGGGGATCTTTTTGTCTTGCAACTATTCCTAAAAGACTCTAAGTGGCTGGATTGCCTTTTTCTGACAAAAAAAATTCTTCCCATGAATTATTTACACGACGGCTCCAATCAACGCTGTACCTGTCAGCCTCCCCAGCCAAAATGAAAGTTCACTATGTAAAGGTGCCAAGGGAGAGTGGCAGCCTCCCACTGCGAGTTTATAGACAGAACTAAGTCAGCACGCATTATGTGTCAGAGCCGACATCAGACGGAATCAGATCCTTTGATCTCAGACCTCCACAGGAAGCTTAGATCTCAGACAAATTAGATAAAAAATGAATTTACAGCAGATATGTGTCCTAAGGCACACAGCTGAATGCTGTGTTTTGGAAGAGTATGGCAAATATCAAAACACATAAACTGCAGAATTTCCTCTCTCCGTCTCTCTCTCCCTCTGCTTTTGTGATAGACACTAATTAAAAGGAGATAAAACTCCAGCTCGCCTTTTCCTGCCTCTTATGTAATCCACAGGCTTTGGTAAGGAGGAGGAAAAAGAAATTCCCAAAACAGAGTAAATGGGGGGTTCATCAGGGTTACCCGAATGCCCTTAGATCTGTGCTGTTGGCAGGTGAGATTAAAAAAAACCCTCAACCACTGTAAGAACATTTCACACTTGCAGAGAGGGAAGCCGATGCTTTGTGCTGCCAGCCACATGCCCCCGGGGCTGTCTGCTTTTCTGTGACCTGAGAAGGAGTCGGGTTTGATCAGGAGATGATGAAAGGACAAGTCTGGAGGAGGTGTGCAGGAAAGGGTTGTTTGTGGCAGGACCCTGGGGAGTAAAGCGGGACACAGGGTGGCGTGGGTGGGAGTGGAACTGCTTTGGGCTGCTGGGTTGGACTCACAGGACCGTGCAAATGAGCCCTGGGTGGGTTTCTTACCTCCAGTGTAACTTACAGTCCTTCACAGCCTGCAAACCTGCCCAGAGCTTTTGATCCCCCTGCAGCACCTGGAGATGTGGGCAGGGAGGAGCCCTGCTCCTCCAGGCAAGTGGGGATGCCTGGAGTATTGGTCCCTGCCCTTCTCCAAAAACACTGGGAGAAATCATGGGCTCATTGAATCATAGAATATCATGGATTGTGGGGAAGGAACCCAAATGGATCACTGAAATCCAGTCCCTGTCCCTGCACAGGACACCCCAAGAATCACAGCATGAGCATAAGGGGGATTAAGCTGTTGTCTTCAGTGTAGCTGGGAATTCACCCCATCTGTATCAAAGGAGATGAAATGACAAACAGAAAAAAATCAGGGAGGAGAAGGAGGAGGCAATAAAGAGATAAACTCTTTGAGAATGTGCCATTGATACTATAGAAACATATAGAAGCACAGAATCGCTGAAATTGGAAAAACCTTTTAGATCATTGCATCCAACACCAAGGCAGCACCACTGTATTCAGCGTTAAACCTCTCCCCAGCTGCCACATCACACACATTTTTTGAACACTTGCAGTGATGGCGACTCCATCACTTCCCAGGAAACATCTGAATGTGTTAAAAGCCATAAACTGACTCTTTTGGTGTCCAGTCATTTATGAATTGCAGTCTCACCTCCTGCTACAGACACTCCACTTTTATTTGGTCCTTGATTGTAGCAAGGCTTGGTGGGAGCTGCAGGAGGCTGTGCTTGCTCACTGGGTCTCTTGGTGCTGTCCCGTGGGAGATGAGGCCGTTCAGTCCTCGTTTCTGCAATGAGACACACAGTCACATCATCCTCTGCTCAGCAGAAATTATTAATTCAAGCAAAAATTGAACATATTGTTGAATATATAATAGAAAATTGCTTGAATATATATATGCCACCAAATGCTGTGTCCACTCACCTTTGAACACTTCCAGGGATGGTGGGTGACTCCACCACTGCCCTGGGCAGCCTGTTCCAGTGCTTAACAATCCTTTGCAAGAAGAAACTTTTTGTAATATCTGTCTGGACTCACACACCTTTTATAGGAATAACCTTGAACTACCATAGAATCATAGAATATTCTGAGTTGGAAGGTACCCACATTGACTATTGAAGCCCAACTCTTGTCTCTTCATAAACTACAAACTATATCCTAATTACTGAACATTCCCGAGCTTTTTCTGAGTTCAGTTGTCTGAAACCCATTGTGGCCACTCTGGGGATTTGTTATACAAAACAAGGAGTCTGCAAGTATAAATTTTTGTGGATATTTCCAACTTACTGTGGCTTTTGCTCTTCCTGAACCAGCAGAATGAAAGAGCAATGACGAATGCAGATGCTGCTGAACCCAGTATGACAACGAGGATCATGCTGGCCCTGGCTCTCATGGGCACAGGGAAGGTGGAGAATGGCTGGGACAGCACAGTGAACTTTGCCCCTGAGAATTTAAAGCAGACAGTTTATTACAAAAGCAAGGACAGCAATTTCACAGCTAAAACACCACCCTATAGCTTTTTAACAGGTATGACGCTGTTAAAGATACATTCAGGGACAAACCACAAATCCATCTATCTCCAGACAGATCCAACATTAATGGACAATATTTATTTAGGACTGAGTACCAGGACAACCCAAACGTGTAACAATATTTTTACAAGCTAAGTTTCAAGCTTTCAGTGCTTCCTGAAGCATAAACAGGTTCTTTGCATTCAACAGTACTTAATATTTCTTCTATGAATTTGTCTAACTGACACAAACCCCAGAAAATACATTCACAATGCATCTGCTTCTGAGGCCAGACAAATCAGGCCCCTACACAAAAAAAATGCACATTTTCTGCAACAGAAACTGGTTGTGATAAGACAGATCTTAATACTGTTTTTTTTTTTTTACAGGCTATACCTGAATCATAATCAATAAAAGTTAGGGGGAACCTAGAAACATTCACCAGCATGAAGATTAAATCCATGATGCAGAAAACTCCCAGTGAACTTGTTAATATTTTCCACCATGTTGATAATGAGCATTATAAATAAAAAATGTCAGCGTCTCTGCTGTTACACAGTAAATATTTAGACTCTTGAAAGACAGAAGCTCTGGGTAATGCTCTGCACCCAGAGATTCTAAAGTTTTCTCTAAATGGCAGAATCAAGCCAGGCGCTGCTCACAGTCTCTGTGTTCAAGAGTTCATTGAGTCTCAGACCTGAGTTGCAAGGACTGGAAGATGATTAGTACTGCCCTTTTGAAATAGAGAGAGGTTTTGATTCCCTAAATTATTTCCAAAACAAGTTCTGAATGCAGATGTGCTGGGCAAGGACAGGAGTTTAGGAAAACTGGCCCTGGTACTCTCTGTAGACCACCTTGAAGGATGTGGATTAGCACATCAACTCATTATGTGTCTTACTACCTGACTCATTATTGGTCCTAACCCCACAATTCTAAACGTTTTGATGGATGGATATTTCTTTTATTTGAGTTTCTTTTTTAATAAAAACCTAAAAGCCTTTTTTTTTTTTCATCAATTCATTTAAAAAAAATCAGAAATGCTGTCAGATGGAGGCTTGGAGACCAGGGTAAGTAGCTGTAAGTACTTTTAACAGAAATGAATTAGATTTGTGTCAGTGCTGTCCACATGAACGAAGCTGAGCTGCATCAGAACGAGGTGGGAAGCATGTTCCAATTGGGAGAGATCTGCCTGCAGGTACAAACACATATGAACTTCAGCTGAGAGAAGAAATCTCTCAGGTATCAAGGACTCTACACAGACAGGTGTTTAAAGGTGTTTTGCACTACTCTAATAGTCCGTGAGTAGGATGCTGTTGGTTTAAATGGAAAGTGGATGTATCAAACCCATTGGGATCCATATCAGTGAAGGGAATATTACTGTAAAACAAGGAGCAGGATGATGCAGTGGTGCTATGAATAGTCTGCTCTCCCCAGGAACTACAGCTAAAACATTTGGGATTATTGCATTCGACATCAGCTGCACCTCCTGAGCTGTCTCCAAACAGTGAATTATGCCAGGCTAGGTGCATAGAGCAACTGGTTGATGAAGATGTATCACAAACATCTACTATTTGATTG
Source organism: Ploceus nigricollis (assembly GCA_013399945.1). Classification (NCBI taxonomy): domain Eukaryota; kingdom Metazoa; phylum Chordata; class Aves; order Passeriformes; family Ploceidae; genus Ploceus; species Ploceus nigricollis. The sequence continues at coordinate 414,596 of VXBC01003690.1, forward strand.
TTTAATTTCTTAAAGTGAATCTCTTCAGTAAGAATCTAGAAGTGTAAAAACCTTTATACTGCCTCCAGCACGGTACCCAATTACAAGGAGCAAAAGGCATTGTGCCTTTGGTGTGTACTTTTGCAATGCATGTTTAAAGTGTGGAATAATCTGATCTACACAGGTGATACCTGCACAGGTGCATCATCTGCCTGTACACATTGGTACCTCTAAACATCCTCCATGGGGGGGAATGGCTTTAAGCTGGAAGAGGGCAGATTTAAATTAGATATTAAGCACTGGCACAAGTTGCCCAGAGAAGCTGTGGCTAACCCATTTCTGGAAGTGTTGAAGGTCAGCCTGGATGGAGCTCTGAGCATCCTGGTCTACTGAAAGGTGTCCCTTCCCAAAATAGGGGAGTTGAAACTCGATGATTTTGTAGTTCACTTCCAACCCAAACCATTCTGTGATTCTTTTAGTAATCCTTAGTAACTCTCTGACTGGCTAAGTATTTCAGAAAAGGGATCTCTGTTTGACCTTTGTTCTGAAAAAAGATTTTTGGGATTTTTCTGAAACAGGTTTCTAAACATATTTCATTAAGCTGTGCTTCCAGCCTAAAGAATCAGACCTTGTGAGGTGCTGATTTTCCGTCTGCTCTCAATGATGATAAGGTAGTGGGAGCTGCATGTATTTGGCAGCTCAAAATACACAAAAATCCCTCCCTTGAAAGGCCCACCTCCAAGTGTTCCCTGCACCCCAATTCTCCCTTTACCAAGCCATGGGAAGCACTGGATTTGGATGAGCCACTTGTGGCAGCCTAAATGTTTGCAAGCTTCTTCTTCTATTTTTTTTNCATCCCAAATGTTTTAGAACTTCTTTTTTTTTTTTTTTTTTTTTTTTTTGCTCAGATTTTTTCATTACCCCCTTCCACTTGGTCACTTCACCAGTCAGATGTGCTTGTTCCCTCTGTTTTTTTCTGGATGAGGCAAGACATGAGAGATAGATAGATAGATAGACAGATAGATAGATAGATAGATAGATGGATGATAGATAGACAGATAATCTACAATCGTGTTTATCTAGAGAGACATTCATGAATATATATCTATATATAGAGATGGATGGATGGGTGGATGGATGGATGGATGGATGGATGGATGGATGGATGGATGGATGAATAGATGGATGGATGAATAGATGGATGGATGCAATACCATAACAGAGACTTTACACATGGTCTTACAACATCTATATCTCATTATGTCCTTGGACTGCATGCCAGACCTGTTCCTGCTTCTCCATAGTCTTGCCTCAGCAGTCATCCTGAGACAAGAAACCAACACTTTGACCCCTCTATACCTTCAGAAACAGATTTAGAGATAATTTCAGGCCACCCAACAGTTGCAGAGGTGCTTCTCTTGTGCAGACATCTTGAGGATTTTCCAAGGCAGACTTCACAGGGTGCCTTGTCCCCAGTGTCCCCCTCAGGTGGCATTTCCAAGAAGGCATAAGCACACCTGCCTCCTCTTTACTGAGCAGCTCAGGGGCCTCTGAAGGAGCAAACATCATCTCCACAAGCACTCAGGAGAGCCCTGGCAGAGCCCAGTCCTGGAGTCATGCTCTGAATGTGCATAACCACCCATAAAGGTGACCAGGTGCAAGTCAGGAAAAGACACTATGAAAATAGCCAGGAGCACAGATGGAAAATTTCTGAATATAAACAGGGATAAAAAGAGGGAATGAGAGGTTGCAATTTATAGGGAAAAGTTTGCTCTGGCAACTTAACTGATTTTAAATATCTGATTTCTTGGGACACATACTAGGGAATCCAGGGAGAAAGAGGCACCTTTTTCTGACAATACTTCTCTGTACTTATTCATTAGATTTGAGAGACCTTGCATGAATAGCACAGGAATCACCCAGGTCTCCTGCTGCCTGGGGAATACCAACGTGGATGTGGAACAGAACTCAGGCTATTTAGAGGTTTGGCATCGCTCCACCCATTCAAACAAAGTTTAACTCCTTCTTTATAAATTCAGGCCACCTGTAGGGCTTTGATTTTACCAAATCAAAGAATACACAGAATACAGGGTTTACCTGGAGGTGATGTGACTGTGAACACAAGTCTCCAGTTTGTTCCTGAGCTGGAGACAGCCAGATTGGAAAAGGTTGCACATCCCTCTATGACCTGCACTTGGGTGAGCCCTGGAGAGTCAGAAAAAAATCATATTGCAATTAATAGCAACCAGGTAAGTGCCACTTAAGGACCTCAGGGGGTCCTCATGACTTAAAAGGACTTCAGAAAGCCTAAATTCATTATCCATCTTAATCACAAACATTGTGTCTAACTCCAGAAAATTTCACGCAGAGATACTCAGAAAACAAATTCCTGAGGGATTGGAGGATTCTTCAGATTATAAATATTTATTCTTTGAGCTCATTGTGAAATGACATTTTCTGTGTTTTATGGGGTGTAATGTGAATGGAGCTGTTAAAGGAATCAAACAAGGGTAACAGGAGTTATAGAGATGCACTAGGCAGTTCCAAGTGCCCATTTTTAAATTTAACTCATGTCTTGTGTGACTAAGTACTTCACCAAGGTTAGGAGAGTGATAATGAGAGTGTCCCAAGGGGATGGTCTCAAGGAGTCAACCCCTGTAACTAAGGGACAAGCTGAATCTTCAAGTCTTTTCTGATTTTTTTCACCTTATCTTTCAAGCATATTCCCTCCTGTCCTATTGTTAAATCTCTTGGAATTTTTCTCCAGCTCTGTCAGATGCTTTGAAAGATATTTGGCCATGGAAAATGTCTGTGGTTACTGCCCTGAGACAGCACAGGAGACACTGTCAGCTGGAAATCTGGCAGGGAAAAACTCCATGGCAGCATTAGAATGAAACCCAGGAGACAGAATTTCTCCATCATGTTCCCTCTTGTTGTGATCTATCAGGGAATCCATTCTGACTCAACATTTGCCCTTGCCATGATTGTTATTTCTGTAGGCTCTTTTAAAAAGTTATAATTTACTTTGCAACTGGATCCCCATTTTATTGTCTGTATCTTTGAGCACCAGCCAATGCCTGGCCTTTGAGTGATGCTGGCCAGGTCTGGTCTGCATTCAGAGTCTTGGGGTGAAAGGGGTGAAATCCTAAAGGCTGACAAATTTCCAAATGTTGGTTCAGGTGGGGTGAGATGCCAGAACTTCCTCAGGATGCTGGACTGGCTCCAGTGATCACAAACACAGACGTTTGCCTGCTGAAAGACAACATGTCGTAACTGTTTGCTTTATGAAGCAGGTGGCTTGGCATTTTATTGCAGTCAAGCAGCACAGGTGAAGGTACATAAAGCTGAATGTGGGCAGGACATTTCTACTCTGCCATTCTCATGTTCAGGATATTGAACAATGTGGTGAAGTAGCAAAGGCTGAACTACGGCCAGAAATTGCCTAAGACAAGGTCTTTGGCAAAACCATAACACACAAATAATTAAATATTAATTATTTAACAACATTTAACAACATAAATGATAAAGTTTCTCCTCTCTATGACTCTGGTACTATTTAATTTGTTGATATCCCAGTTAGTTTTGACTACATATATGGGTTTTTTTCTATTTCTGTACAGTATCTAGCACACCAAAGCACCAATTTCATTACAAGTCACCAGGATCAGCTGTGATAGATAAATAATCAGTGATTTATACTGTGAATAGATTTGATGGAGATGTGGGAATGTAGATTTCTTTTATTGCTCCAGCCTAATCCTGGCTCATCCATCTACCACTCATATGATCCTCCTTATGACAATGTCTGCACAGACTACCAAGATTTTCTCAGCTCTCATACTCACTGTAATACAGATTTTAACAGAGGGCCTTGTCAGCTGTGTTCAAATACTTTATAATTGCCATTTCTAGTGTGTGGTGAAGCCTGGAGTACTGTACTGTACTTCTCAACACAGCCTAGCTCAGCTTTCAGGCACATATGCTTCAAAGCTCAGAACACTACAGATATATATGGGAGTCTTCCCAAAGATCTCTCAGGCAAGCTGGTATTTAACGTAGAAGCACAGCTAATTTGGAGCTAAACTGCCTTCCACGAGGCACTTTGGCTGCTGTCAGATGAAGCAGCCTCAGTGTGCAAGACGGGACCCATTTCCATTAAATGCTGCTTTCATGTGCTTCAAAAGACGAGTGCAATAAGGATGTTTGTCAAAGGAAAAACTGCAGCAAACTATTACATGCAGAACATCTGTACTGTGCTGCTCTTCCTTTGCTGGAGTTTATTGACTATTAATTTGATTCATGTATCTTTTAGAGAATGTGAAGTGTCTTTCTTTTCAGTGACTTTCTTTTTCTTGCTCTTTCTCTTTTTCTCTTTCTCTTTCTTTCTTTCTTTCTCTCTCTCCCTTTCTCTCTTTCTTTTTCTTTTTCTTTTTTCCCTTCCTTCCTTCCTTCCTTCCTTCCTTCCTTCCTTCCTTCCTTCCTTCCTTCCTTCCTTCCTTCCTCCCTCCCTTCTTCCCTCCCTCCCTCCTACTGTCAGTCAGTACCTGATCCAATAATTTGTGGCTAATCTAAACCTAAGGAGTTTTGGAACATGCCCTGAAAAGGCATGAAAAGCAGCAGAAAACACCAAAGGATTTTTTCTAACTTGTAATCCCAGAATTATCTTGTGGTAGGAAGAATTTCTAATTTACAGAAACAGGGACTGAAGGGGTGAGAAGCTGTGATCTACAGTATAAATGCTACTTATCTTCTCTAAATGTGAACTTTTCAATTCAAAAATAACACACAAATGACTTTACTGTGAACAAAATACTTTCTCTGCAATAGGGAATCTAACTTTTCATTGTATGTGCTTCTTACTTATATTTAAATATTTTAGCAATTAAACTAATAAGTTCATAATCATTATAATTTCCAGCTTCTAATTTAGCAGCATATGACCATCCACAGGTGTTTGGTTCAGCATTCTACTTAAACAAGGTTCTATATCTAAGCATATTCACACAACCTTGAGGGAAATCCTCACAGGTTTAGAATTTTTCACAAGTTTTCATGAGTCTTCCATGCATTCATGTGTTTTGATAAATGAGGACCAGCAGGGAAACATTTTGATCCCCCATTAAAAAAAAAAACCATTTTCACAATATAATATGTTAACGATAATCTATAGGCAGATGTTTCTGTCTGTACTTGGCCTAGGGGAAAAAGGTTGTCATGGACCCTGAAGAAATTACCCCAGTTAACATAAATTGAAAATCAACTGTTAGGATTTCTAATTCTTCATTCTTTCCTTTTTTGTCCCCAGATATGTATTTTCAAGACAAACTATTGGATATGCTTCCTTTAAGCTACCAGAGCACAAAAATACTTTGTAAAAGCTTTTTTTTCCCCTGTAGCATATGACTGGGCAGTTCACCAAACTCCTACTGCAACCTTCTGTTTTCAGCCCAAAGACTGTTTTTCAACTGCAGCGTTTCCCAGGGAGAACTCCTAAAGTTATCCCCATCATTTTGCATAGCCCATTTTGCCATAACCCTTGCTACAGAAAAACACATCCAGACCTTTCAACACAGCCTCAGAGGAGTCCTTGAGATGAGCTGATACAACCCAGGGTTCTGCAGGAGGCCCCAGTCTGTCAATTCTTTCACCCTGGAAGGAAGAACAGAAGAGAAGAATTAAGACCTTGTGTCCTCAGCAAGAGCAAAGAAAGCTTTGATGACTTTAACCACTGCAATATGTTTTTATATATATGCCCCCTGTCTGAGGACAGTTTGCATTTATCTGTCACATGTTACAAATGTCACAAAGTTCACCATAACTTTTCAAGATGAGGCCACATCACAGAATGGTTCAGGCTGGAAGGGACCACAGTGGCTCATCTGGTCCTTCCTCCCTTCTCCAGCAGGGCCATCCCAGAGCACAGGGCACAGGGTTGTGTCTGGACAGTTCTGGAATATCTCCAGTGAGGGAGACTCCACAGCCTCTCTGGACAATCTGTTCAGTGCTTGGTCACTGCACAGGAAAGTTCTGCCTCATGTCCAGGTGGAACTTGCTGGGATCAATCCAAGCCCATTCCTCTGGTGCCATTGCTGGGCCCCATGGAGCAGAACCTGGCTCCATGACAAAAATCTCAAATGTCAAAATAGTACTGAATTAATACAAGTCTCCATCCACAGGGAGGCAAATTCTACCTTTCTGTCCAGGAAAATGATTTTTGGCTGTACAGGAAGCTGCTTCTCGATTTCTCCATCTGAAGGCTGCACCTGAACAGAGATGCTGTAGGGTCTCCTGTATAAGCATGTTTCTGAATGTTGTCTGCTTCCATTTCTTTCACGTGAAAAGGGATGGGAAAGGAAAAATAAACAAAAAAAAAAAAAAAAAGAGGAAAATCAGAAATAAAATTCTAGATATTATTTTTTGCTCCTATTTTCTACCTAGTAATTTACCTTATCATAACCCTTTGATTCCTTGGGTGAGAGCAGCATGCATGGAAGTAGGAAAGAGTTCTCACTTCCAAGCAGAAAGCAGCACCAAAATATGAAAAAATCCTTTTGTTTCAATCCCCAGTTTACAGATGGAAAAGTGAGAAATTAACAAAGTAATTTATGTCCCTGGTATCATGTTGGAAGTATGTGGCAGAGAAAGGGATTTTATGGATTCATGGACACAATGCCTTAGCCCCGAAGTCATCACTGAAGTGCACTGAGAACAGTGGAGCCTGCAAATGTTCCCTGTCCAGCAGAAAGGTTTTCACTGAAAATCTTTGGGCTCCTCTAAGAACAAGGTCTTGGTTCCTCTACAAAAGCACAGCACTTACAGGGCTTTACTGCATTTCCTTTTCCTGACATCACCTTTCCAATCTGCAAATTCTGCAGACTGGAATAAAGCAGTTACAGACACCCCCTTGAAAGACATTGGTTTTTCCAAGCCTGAAATTTAAATTAGAACATCCCAGGAGAGCGCCTTTGCATTTGAATAAAGAATCAACACTTCATTCTGAGCCTGGATCATTTCATTCCCCTTCCCAGTGCTTTGTGCCATTTAGTATCTCATATATATATATAATTTATATATATATAAAATGCTCTAATCTGCAATTGCAATGAAGTGGCTGGGGGTCTGGTATTGTCTTGAAATGAAAGAAGAAAAGCTATTCATTGATCTCTAGTGTTTGCTTAAAGGTGTTTACAAACACAAGATATATGGAGCTTAAGTTTCCTTTGCTTTTAACTCTTTTTTTCTAGTTTTGATGGTTGTGGATGCTTTTTCAGAGTATTACTCTGTCTTACAAACGAGAAACTGTTCACACTGAGCTGATGGAAAATACTGGTCTGCACTACAGCTGCTGGAAAGATCAACTAAGGTTTTAAGGATATGTGCAGACTCAAAAGGTAGCTCAAAGATTGAAGTTTTAGTTCTTATCTTCGTTCTTTGTCTTGTATTTTTGTTGCTGGGAAAGTCTCAAAGGTGGTGTTAGGTTTGAAATTCATGTCAGGGGCATCAATAAAGTGCTGCTATCCACCTTCTTCCAAAAATGTGTGTTCAACTGTGTGACCAAACACCAAGTCATTTACAATACACCAAGTCATTCCTGTTTTCAAGCTAAAGAGCTGCAGTTTTCTGCGAGTTCCCTGGCTCCAGCTGAGCACAGAGAGGTTTAGGTGAGTCTTGGCATAGTTTCTGTAAAGCCATAAAAAAAATTTTTTTTTTTCTCTCCTCAGCTTCTTTAACAAATAAGAAAAATGCCCTGAATTCACACTTCAGTCTCTACATGTTAAAACTGTGCTCATCTAGTGCATAGAGGAAGGCTGCTGCAAAATGTGGATCTAAGAAGTACTTCTCACTCCCTAGGGTGAGTAGAATCATAGAATCATAGAATCATAGAATCATAGAGCCATAGAGCCATAGAGTCATAGAATCATAGAAAATTTGGATTAGAAGAGACCTTAAAGATTATCCCGTTCCACCCTCTGCCATGGGTAGGGGCACCTTCCACTATCCCAGCTTATTCCAAGCCCCATCCAGTCTGACCTGGGACACTTCCAGGGATGGGGCAACCACAGCTTCTCTGGGCAACCTGTGCAACTCTCACAGTAAAAGATTTCTTCTTAACATCTAATCTAAATCTCCCATCTTTTAATTTAGAATGATTCCCCCTTGTTCTTTCACTCTCTGGTAAAATGATGGTGAAGAGAACAGAATGAAGCAAAACTAGACATGGATACTTAAAATGGAAGTGTAAAAATGAATGTCTGTGTGTGGGTAATTTGAACTTGGCTAACACAGCATGGAATATGGTGTTTATATCCCACATGGTCCAACCTGACTCGTGCTGTGAGGGACCCCCTGCCTTAGGGCACAACCCTGCACACAGCAAGTTATATTCCTTAAAATTATGTCAGTGTGGAGGAGGAGAAGGGAGCATCCTGCTGCTTCACTGCTGATTTGTGCTGGAAGGAAAATAGGCCTTTCCTGGCACAGCTTTGCCCTGGGGAGGTGGAGGTAGATGAGTGCTTGTAGCCCAGCAAGGACCAGAGCAAGACCTGCCTTTGCCTTCATCCTGTAGCCATGAAGGATGTGCTGTTTGCCACTGCCCTGGAGTCTCCTGCTGGGCAGGAGCAGGCTGGTTGGCAATTCCCTGCTGACAGGGAGCAGCTCTGATGCTCAGAGCCCTGCAGCTCTTGTAGATGTGGGCTCAGCAGGCTGGGGATGCCTCAGTCAGCAGGGACACCAGGCATCCCTGATCCTGTCACCATCAGTGCCTACACGTGTCTGCTGAGCAGGCTGAGGCTCCACAGGAGAGCAAGTGCCTGTCCTTTAGCAGCAGGGAAATTTGAGGGCATAGAAACTGGAGGGTCTGCTGCAGGTATTATGGATTAATTGAGAAACTTGGTGGAAAGATTTGGGGCAGAGGAAATGAAATATCCCTGAAATCAAGGAGAACTTGTCATTGTATTTACAATTGCAATAATAACTATAATCATAAAATATAAAATCATAGAATCAATTTGGGTTGGAAGGGACCTTGAGGATCATCTTGTTCCAACCCCCTGCCATGGGCAGGGACACCTTCCATTATCCCAGGTTACTCCAAGCCCTGTCCAACCTGACCTTGAACACTTCCAGGGATGGTGCAGCCACAGCTTCTCTGGGCAATTTGTGCCAGGGCCTCACCACCTTCACAGGGAGGAATTTCTTCCTGATATCTAATCTAATGTAATATAGTAATATCATTACTAATATAGTTATATCATGTCATCATAATAATGTCTACAACAATAATAGTAGTGGGAAGAAGAAGAAGAAGAAGAAGAAGAAGAAGAAGAGGTAATATTATCAACTGACTTCAAGGGGAAGGAGATCAGGATGAGAGCCTGGATCGAGGGCCCATTAAAGTCAATGTGTCTACTAGAAAACTAAATTATGCCAAAAACAAGCCTTGGCACTGACACCTGATCACCTCTACTGTTAAACTTTCAGTCCCTCTTAAGCTGTGGTTCATGTCCAATGGCAAATTCCAGAACAACTCCCAAATGGTCTGGGAAATAATACAGTCAGAAAATATTTTCACCTGGAAGTTTGGATGAGGCCATGCTGAAATATGTCAGCTGGCCTGGGTGCCAAAGAACAGCCCCTGGCATATTTAATTTCCTAATAGACATTGAAATTAATTGAACAGTTGTCTGGTATGTCTGCAATGTGCTGTAAAATCAATATATCCTTGGAAGGGGAAGGAAATTGGGAAGAATTTAGGGAATAATATGACTAAATGAATCATGATCCAGCCAAAGAGACATTTTTCTTTGTTGTTGAAAAGGTGGGGATTGCTGGTAACTGCAAAGGATTCAAGAAAGGGAGGTTCAGCAAGGACAGGGCATAGGCAAGCTGAGGACTTGTGGCAGGCAAAGTAGGTACAGATTCACTGGAAAGATTGTGAGGAACTCAGAGTTTTTGGGTGAGAATGGGTTCTGATGTCATGGGATGATAAAATAAGCCAGACCTCTGCCCTCTCAAGTGCACTGTTGGAGCTTTGTCACCCCCTGCAGATCTTGCCACTAATTAAATACGGACAGGGAAGAGCAACATGAGCATCAGAAGACAATGAGGAGTCTGAGGTCATTCCTATTTTAAGGAAAAAAATGGTATTTGAGGGATGGCTTTTATTTCCACTAACTCCCATATTTTCCCACATTATAGAAAGAAATCAAAGAGATTAATGGAGCCCAGCTCCCGGCTAGGCACAGGACAGGCCCAACAATCCCATCCTGTGCCTGAGAGCATTTTCGAAGTGCTTCTTGAACTCTGCCAGGTTTGGTGCTGTGACCACTGCCCTGGGGAGCCTGTTCAGTGCCCAGCCACCCTCTGGGTGAAGAACCTTTTCCTCACATCCAACCTAGACATCCCATGGCACATTATCATGTCATTCCCTCATGTCTTGTCACTGGTCACCACAGAGCAGAGATCAGTGCAGGCCCTCTTCTTCCCCTCATGAGGAAGTTGCAACTGCAATGAGGTCTCCCCTCAGTCTCCTCCAGGCTGAGCAAACCCAGTGACCTCAGCCTTTCCTCCTATGAATTCCCCTCTAAGCCCTTCTTTCATTAGAACAATGAATCTGATGAAGGGTCTAGATGTGGGATCACCAGAAGCCTTTATAAGGAGAGGGACAGAGCAGATGCATCAGATAGGAGAGAAACATCCTCCAGAGTCATTAGTGACTTCCATTAATAGCTGTAGATCAGTGGAAATGCCCCTGTTTACAAAGCCAGTGGTGAGGAGCTAAGCCAGGCCTCCTCCATAACACAGTCCCCAAGTTTACTGTCAGAGAAATGTCTTTTATTAAATGTAAACAGCATCCCGCCGGAGGTCAGAGCTTTGCCGTGCTGCGTATCCCAAGGTAATACCACTTTAAGCTCCACATAAACTCTTAAACAGTTTCTATCCTAAAACCAGACCGTAGGTGGTACAGTTTTTTACGATATGTTATAATAGTGCAATAAATCTGTTAGCTTAAAATCGAATCTCCGTGGCCTTTTAGAGAAATCATCATTAAATGCAAGGCCCTGTTAATGATGCCATCCCAGTGAAATTGTTTAATCTGCTAGGGGGGTGGAAGGTCACCAAATGAATTTTTTATAATACATCAACTTGACACGCAATAGGGAAAACTGTAATAGATAAAAGCAAAGGAAAAGGGCACTGTCTTCTTCTGATAGGTCAATAGCAGCCAAGAGAGTCACTCATCCACTTTTCCTTCACTACCGTGCTCCTTTTCCATTTAATATGGACACCCAATTAATACCTCAGCACCATAGACAACCTCATTTTAGGTGAATTATAGCAATTTCTTCCCCCTTCTCCGAAATGAAAGTGATCACAATACATCATAGCATTGTGCGAATTAACGTTAATTGATTCGAGTTACCAAGCATTGATGGGCCACTTCTATAATCTGGTCCTTATTGGGAGCTGGAAGGGATGGAGGGAAGATTAGATTGCATCCCCCGTTGCTTTGACGACGGCGGTCACCTGATGGCTTGTTAGACAGTTGTACGCTTCTATTGCCGGCCCCAGTGGGGTCGTCAGTAAACTGGAGTGATGTCCAAACATCATTACACGCTGCTCCGATATTAAAGCAAAGGGATTAGCACCTTATTGCAGGCAACCTGGATTTGTCATTGTGCTGTCGTTATCCAATTTCCAGATGATAATGTGACTGTGGCCTGCGGGCACGAGGTCCTACAGCCAAACCAAGGTGCCTGTGTATGTATACATATATATATATATATATGTATTTTTTTAAATACATATATACACACACACACTCATATACATATATACACAAAGCCACTACCCCACAAACACCCAGCACCCCAAGCCATTTAACCCTTTGCTCACCAGATTCCTGCTAGTAAAGCATGTGGAAGAATTTTTCCCCCATCCCATCAGACGCGCAGCGGAGGTCAAGAGCGCGATGCGACAGCAGAGTGGGCTGGCCTGGGAGCTGACACTGCCATCACTCACTCGAATGTCACAGCAGACAAGCTCTGCTGGTAGAGGTGACACCACTGACATGTTAAATAAGGTGGAGTGGGGACAGGATTGGTCCCTTGGAGACGTGGCCAGCAGCTCCTCTCTGCTGGTGCCTGTGTCGTGTAAATCATTGCTTATGTCACAGGTCCCATTAGTTGTTAAGAGGGAAAATAAATTCATGTGTGACACAAGCAAGGCAGGTTTTGTTTGACAGCACTGGGGTAGCAGTGCTGGGATCAGATCTCTTTACAGTGCTTGAGAAGCATGTCAGGGACACTGCTGGATCTCCTGCACTTATCTGAATGTTAACTTCTGAGGGAACACTGGAATAGGGGATAACTTCCCTTGAGCTGATCCTCTTCATTTTTAACTGAGATGTATTAACACAAACCCTTCCGTTTCAAAGACCAAGACTGATGTGGGGGATATGTGGCAATTTATTCCTCCTTCTTCCCATAGATGCAAAGTCCAGTGCTCCTTTTCCCAAATCTTTCCTACCCTCTCCACCTTCCTCTTCCGCTGCTTTCTCCTACTCTCCTTTCACCTTTCCTACCTCCTGCTCCTTTCCTGCAGAGGAGCCAGCTGACTTCTGGAAAGCCATTGTCAGAGCAAGCAACCAGAGCTACATGGGGGGTAGGACTTCTAATTGCCTCAATCTTGTAATTCACAGCTGTCACCTTTGAGTGGGAATGACAAATTCTTGGATATGTTTACCATGTACACTAGATACTAACAGAAATTTAGGTTAAAATTTAAGGCTTAGAGGTGAAATGTATCTTGGTCATAGACCCTCTAATCCCTACACTGTCAGAAGGGTTCCTGCCCAGGAAAGCAATGGTGAAAAACCATTATTGTATTTAACTACTATTATTGGAGAGGCAATGTGAAGATCCATGGAAGGTAGTTTGGAAATTTGTTTGGAAACTTGCAAGGGAAATGCTAGCTTCACACAAGGCTCATATACAAAGGGCTGCTTTTGGTAGTTTCCCCTTCAAAACCAAACAATCTTATGGACAGACATCATGTTCTGTGCTTGTTTGGAACAGTCTGAATGAAAACATTTCTGCTTAAGCTGCAGTTCAATTACTCTATTGACCATGGACTCAGGTCAAAAGATGCCTCCTTAGTTTTCCTTCCTTGATTTAAATATGAAGGAAAAAAAAAAGCTAAAACAGTAGATCTGGGGCCTGATCTCTACATAATTAAAGACTTTTTGTAGCATCATCATCCCTGCTATGACTGGGCCTTCCTTACACTGACAATTCAGTTTTGATGCCCAATTTCAATTCTGCCAGAAGCAAAAAATTAGTAACAGACTAAAATTTCTCTATTGATCAGACAGATAAATATTCTATTGACACAGAATCCCTTCGCATAAACTCTTTTTACATCCATTGTCATCACCTTCACTGTGGGAAGATGTGTTTGCGTCTCTAAGTTCCCAATAACCACCCACCTCTCCTGGCCCATCTCACAACTCCTAAGCTTCCCACTAGGAAAAGAATTATGAATTGACAATAAAAATTTCATCCTGATTCCGAAAGTAGAGCTTTTGATCACGCAGTTTTATATGACATAACACTTTTTGTTCAAGTTTTAACCCCCACTTCGTACCCATGATATTTCTTATCCCATCATTCCCATAAAGGACCCATTACAGAACCAGAATTTCCTCTGATGGAAAACCCTCTAAGTTTTTCATGTGGACTTTCCCACCTTTTTACTAGACCAAAAAAGAAATGTTGGCCACCTCAACTATCCCCAAACTATTGAGTAAATAAATAAATAAATAAAATTCATAATATCATTTTGGCCATGTGGGAAAAAAAAATATTATTGAATGGAAATGTGAAGTGTTCTCTTTCCAGTTCTATTGCAGGGGTCTTCCAGTTTATTATCTGAGGAGGAACCTACTTCTATTTTTAAATGCAAATTTACCTCTTGATGCCTTACAAGCTTTTGTTCCTGTGCTGTCATTGTCCATTATTATCAAGAGATTCCTCACTGGTATTTACTCTTGCAACATATTTTCACAGATAGAATGATATCTTCCAGATTTACTTTGCCAAGTTAAACAAACTCTTTACTAAATGGTTTTATGATTCTCTTCCTTACTTCTTAAAATAAACTCAGCTTCCATGATCATCTCAAATGTCCTTCCTTTTACTTACTTGAACTGAATTTGTCCTTTTTTGTACATCAGCTGTGAGTGAGTGGCACATTCTACATAAGAATATGCCCTCTACACTGAATATCTAACCTGAATCTAACCCTGTGAATATCTAACCTAAAATGAAATAAGTTTAAATTAAAGGAGATTTTAAGCTTAGTTTAAGCTCCTGAGTATCATCACTTCCACACCTTCACTTGAGGGGTGTAGCAGATAAAACTTTGAAATAACCTCAAATGCTACAATATCTGCAGCTCTTGACATGGAGATTTTTAGCATCCTGCCTTTGCCTGCTCACTGGAGGAAAAACTTGTACACTTATGCAGGAAAAAAGTTGTCATGTCTTTTTTATATAAAAACCTGTGCAATTCCACAGAGCAGCCTGCCTGAAACCTGCACAAAAGTTATCAAATCCAAATATTTTGGGGTTAAGAGGACTCAGAATTCATCTAGTTTGAACTCCAGCCCTGCTGCCTGCATATGTGCTGTGTGACACAGAGAATTAGTTGTAATATCTCATTTAGTGCTCTGCATGGGAATTGCTGTTGGAATGAGCCATTCTTTGATAATTTGCATCCCTTTTATTCCTTGCTGTGAGCCTCAAATTTCCTGCACAAGCACCATTTTTCACATGCTACCTCAGACACAATTCTCAACAAAAAATATTTCAGTTTGTATCTGGTTAAAGGTCGATCAAGAAGGAGCAAAGCAGCCTGCAGTAGAGTGGGGATAGGGACTAAATGGCTTCTGGACAACTGTCCAGAATTATATTCCTGATTTTGTATAAAAGCACCTGCACAAAGACACACAATACATTCATCATTGTGCTTCCTGTTCTTTCATATTTATATTGATATTAGGAAGATTTTGCAAAACAGGGGTTTCTATCTGTAAATACATCACAGTATCTATTATACACAGTCATTTTACTGGAAGATAAACTATGTAATAGACATCTCTGACTCTCCAGCTGTGCAAGACTATAGCAGTCACAGTAATCACCTCTGTCTTCTCTTGACAAATTAATGAGCCGTGCTTGAAGTGACCCTAACAAAGGAGTTAAATTAAAATCATGTATAAAAGCACTTCAAATCATAATAGACAAGCCATATTTTTTAAAGGCTTGGTAGTGTGATATAGAGACCTACTGACTAATACCTTACCACAGCAGGGTTTCCAAGGCTCCCTTTCAGCCTCACTGTCCTGGGCTGCAAATGAACATCCAGTCTGTGCTGATTAAAGATCTTTTTGTAATTGTTGTTGTTGTGTTATAAAACCATAAAATAATTAAGGTTGGGAAATATCTCTAAGATTATTTAGTCCAACCATTAACCCAGCGCCACTGTGTTCACCTCCAAACCATGTCCCCAGATGTCCCATTTATTCACCTCTTGAACACTTCCCGGGGTGGTGACTCCACCCCTGTCCTGGGCAGCCTGTCCCAATGCCTGACCACTCTTTCAGTGAAAGATTTTTTTTCCTAATATCCAATATAAACCTCCTCTGGTGCAACCTGGGGCTGTTTTTTCTTATCCTATTGCTTGTTACTTGGGAGAAGAGACCAACCCTCCCCTGGCTCCAACCTCGTTTCAGAGAGTCATTGACAATGATAGTGATGCAGGACAATTCACTGGTCTGAAAGCCCAAGGAGATGTGCCTGGCAAGAGTGCAGGTTCTGTGTATCTCTGATGGTCTGCATGACTCAGGTGTGAAAACATTCCTCTTTTCCTTCCACAGAAAAATACACTGGAATACTTTGTCTGACTTGTAATCCCAGCCCCATTATCTGTGCCTGTGCCAGCATGTGCTGCTTAAATGGAGACGGATAGACAGCGGGGACAGTACATGTCCCAACAGGAAAACCCTGATTTCATTTCACAGGTTATCTGTGGCTTTATTGCATCGGAAATGTCAGCCATGAGTAATTCCAGAAAAGCTATGACTGATGGGGAGCAATAAATAACAGTGCAGAGGAGCCTGAGCAACTGAGGGTGGGTGAGTTCTGAGCCCGTCCTATGATCTGGTGATGTGTGCTCTCTTCAATAAAGATCCCAGGTCTTCCCATAATTGGGACAGTGAATCCAAGGCTTTAGGCTAGCGCTGCTCTTGTGTCTGTAGTAAAACAGCCTCCATCCTAGGGAACTCTCCTGATCCTTGCTGCTCGGAATCTTTTCACAGAGTGTGCACAGACAGGAAGACGAAATGCAGCTGGGAGAGCAGTCCCAGTGTGGAGATGTCATTTCTGCCTGAAAAAAGGCAGCCTCGAGGTTTCCTCGCTGGCACACAGAAGATGGTGCTTCCCTCCTTTAAATGGTCTCTTGGGATCATGTCTCGGGATCATGTAAATCATGGAATGCTTTGAGCTGGAAGGGACCTTAAAGATCATCCAGTTCCACCTCCTGCCATGGGCAGGGACACCTTCCACTACCCCAGGCTGCTCCAAGCCCCATCCATCCTGGCCTAGGATACTTCCAGGGATCCAGGGGCAGCCACAGCTTCTCTGGGCAACCTGTGCCAGGGCCTCACCACTCACTATAAAATTTCCCACATAATTTTTTTGCTGTCCCATTTTGCAGTGTCCTTCAGTGCAACACAAACAGTCCCACTCACAACAGTGATGTGCTGATCCAAAATACAGTATATCTTCAGAACTGGCCCTGATTTAAAATCTGATCTTGCACTTAAAATTCCTCATTTGGTTTAATGCAACACCACAAAAAAACCAACAAAACCCCAAAACCAAAAGCACAAGAGCAAAGCAAAACAAGAAAAAACGAACCAAAACAAAACAAAAAACCCCACCCAACCCAAAAGAAAACAAAAATAAAATCTTCCCCCCCCAAAAAACCCCAAACAAACAAACAAACAAAACCACCTACAGCTGAAACCAACAAACCAAAAACAAACCAACCAAACAAAGATTCCTTCAGTCACAGACCATTGTCCTCCTTCTGGCTGCTTTTCCACCACAAACCACACAGTGTCTA
The DNA here is from genome assembly GCA_013399945.1 of Ploceus nigricollis. Classification (NCBI taxonomy): domain Eukaryota; kingdom Metazoa; phylum Chordata; class Aves; order Passeriformes; family Ploceidae; genus Ploceus; species Ploceus nigricollis. Next base: position 431,762 of record VXBC01003690.1, read on the forward strand.
CTAGAAAAGTTAAGTGTGTGAACAGGGTTTGTATCACTGGCAGACATCAGGATGGTCCATGGGTCAGCAGTAAATGGGAGAGGATGTGGTATTAATTTCAGAGGGTAAGTCTTAGACAAATCCAATTTCTTTCTTGCATAGATGGAATATATGGAATATACTTATACTTGGATAAGCCTCAGTAGTGCACAACATCAAAAAATAACATTATGCAATATCAAGAGAGTACACAATAAGATTGCCAAACATCAAATCCTGTGTCCCCTATTAAAAACAGATGGGATATTACCTTTCTCATACTACCCATCTGCTTTTAATACAGTTTCAGGACCTGATGCTGAACCATACTGCTGTCTGCTCCCATCCCAGCCCTGCTCTTCACAGCCTCCTCTGCAGATAAGGGCTGACATCTGGGCTGTGCAAATTGTGGCTGTAAGAGGCTGAAAAGAGCAAGACAGGGACAGAGGAAGGAGGGAGAGAAAGGGTTTTTTGTTGCTGTGGAGGAGAGGGAAAAAAAAGATCTTCAAAAAGTGAGTCTTGGTATTGAATATCAATAAAATTTAGTGTGTAAAAAACTGACCAAGAACTCTGTAACTGGCAGAGCTCAAAAGGGAGCTCCAGTGGGAAATTATTGTAAAGCAAAGGAGTATCCTGTGTTCTTCTGTCAAAATGAGATGCAGGTCTGTTGCTGTATCTGCGTGGGGATACAAATATAAAGCCACTACTGATAAAATGCATGGAAGTTTTTGTGGGCTGATAAATTACCAACAGAAAAGTCAAACATAGGGGCCCAGATCCTGTGGGATGTAGGATCTGGGCAAACAGAGGGAACTGGGTTCTGGAAAGTCAGAACTGAAAAGGAATTAAAGAATACAGTGAGCAAACAGAAGACCATGAGCTCTCCTGTTTCTGTGGGAGAATGGGCTAATGGAATAATTGAATTCTGCCAGTGGAAAATGGGATTTAATACCACTTTTGCATTTGGCACCGATTCCATACAACCATAGAATACCAGGTTGGGAGGGACCTCAATGATCCTGTGGTCCAAACTATCATGAAAAAATCATGGTCTAGTCAAGGTGGCCCAGCACCCTGTGCAGCTGAATCTTTAAAATATCCAAAGATGGGGAATCCACCAAGAAGGAAACCTTGACTTTCAGTCATGCCCACTTCCAAACAGATTCAGAAAACAGAGACAGAGAAAGAAAGAAACACTCACCAGAACTCAAACCTTTTGATTTTTTTCCAAAGCAGACAGTGAGGTGATTTGATTACTTTGAAGGTATCTGGAGGAGGAGGAGGAGGAGGAAGAGTCAATGCCCAGAAAGCTACTGATGTAAAAGTGGAGGAAAGAAACCAGATGCTCTCATGGGAATCTGGAGGTAGAGGGTGACAAGAGGAAATGGGCAAGTATTTGTGACAGAAAGAACAGGAATTGGATCCAACATCTATGCACATGTTCAGGTAGTGTTGGATCTGTCCAGCTCCTGTATTGTCAAGATCAGATGGATTTCTAGAATTTTAGGTAAAAAGAAAAGTCGACACTAAGACACCAAGGTGAAGAGTAGTGGCTTGTATCCTGTAGGATATTGAAGTAAAAGATTAAACTGATTTTTGTGGCCTTAAATTTTAAAAGTATATGAATAAATGCTTAGATCTTCAAGATAGTTAAGGCAACAACCCATCTTCAATAACTCATCCCTGCTGCCACATCAATTTATAAACATTCATAGATTTAATTGTTTAGAATTTAAGGGCTATGATAGCCTGAATTAACCCAATTATCTGTAGTTTCAAGGCAGACTTCCAGGAACTCTGTTCCTCATTTAAGGCACCACCGACATCTCTGCATTCCAGAGACTCATGAGCACCAACAGAAAAACATGGTAATTGATACTTGGGAATCCAGCTAGTTGGATTCTATTGGTAGCTATACTTGGGCATAGCTCTGACATCACAGAATCATGGAATGGTCTGGGTTGGAAGGGACCTTACAGGTGATCGTGTTCCACTCCCTGCCATAGGCAGGGATACTGTCCAAAAGACCAGGTTCCTCCAAGCCTTGTCCAAATTGGCCTTGGACACTTCCAGGGATGGGGCAGCCACAGCTTCTCTGGGCAAGTCATGGAAACTTTATAACCTATTTCAGCATGGTTAATCATATTTCTGTCAATGGAGAACTTAATAAGTACATCAAGTGGATAAAGTGCCTCACTACACTTAAATCAGTATCTGGTGATGATACATCTGCTACTTACCTACTGTTGCCTTCTCCTGGGGACAGCAAAACAGACTGAGTCACCATTAAGGTGTCAACTGGCAAGCCAAGGCCACTCTGAAGGTCTCCGGTCTGATGAGTGTTGATAATTGTTCTGGCCAAACTCTTTAGGCTGTCACTTGTCAACTCATTTCTTGGATGACCCGGCAGATCACCAAGCTCAATGATCAGCACTCTTGATGGACCAGCCCCATCAGGTGGATGCAGAGCCCGGGTGCTCCCTGGTGGTGTCCCCTCTTCCTGTGGGCTGTACCTGCTCTGAAAGGCTGTGCAAAATGCCATGTTAGGGCAGTGATATCTCTTTTTGCTGGCATTGGCTGAGATCACCTGCAAAGTGCTTTCACTTCCCAGCACATTATAGACCACTCTGACTTGGTCATGACCAATCTTCAAGAAATCAGCCAATCGACGTATTATGGTTCCCTCACCCACTTCCCCAGCAGCCTCAGTTACAGTGAAAGCCACAAGAAGGGAAAGGCCAGCAACTATTTCCACAGGTTCCTTCTCATGGAGGAGAACATAGAGAAGGTTGTCCTCAAAGCTGAAGTAATTGGCTCCTGCCCCTGCATTCAGTGAAAAAGAAGATGGGGTCGGAGAGACATAATCCCCTTGGATGAAAACACGAAGGCTGAGTGGTTCAGTGAAGAATATGGCAAGGGGCAGCCTGGTTGTGTTTTGGCCACTGAGAAGGTAGAGTCTGAAAGCCAGAGGTGCCAGGTCTGGGAAACAAACCATGGTGAGTTTGGTGGAGGGCAGAATAGAGAAGAAAGCAGAACGATGCTCTGCAGGGTAACACAAAGAGTGCGAGGTCTCATCAGTGAAGGTGTCCATAAAGCTGCCAGTCATTGTAACCACTGGGAACAGCCTCTGGCTGTCCACACTGGAATCCAAGTTTTCTAAGATGACAAGTGCATGATCTGTCTGTTTGCAGAAGTAGCCTTGTATGGAGGGCTTGAAGAGGCACTTACTGTCATCTCTGTAAATTCCTGGAAGAGAATAAAGGGAGATGGGTGAAAAAATTGTTTCAGATATCATCTCAAAAATTTTTTTAATAGCTCCTTGTTTTCCCATTCCAAATTCAAAGTCATTTTGTCAGTGTTAAAATTGTACATAGTTTTAAGAGAAGCCTGGACACTGAGGGATATTAAATAGGTAGAAACTGCATCTACCTCTAGATGTCCTGGAGTAGAAGATTGTTGAGGACTGAAAACAAATGACAGAGAAGCATCACGTACACCTACCTTGTTCTTTCTACATATCAAACTACAGTATCCACTGAAAGAGCATACATGCAAGACAGATTTGTCTGACCCAGAACTTTGTCCTTGTGCCTTCTGCATTTTCCCTGGTCCCAAGCGTGTAGCAGGATGATGAATCAGGGCGTGACTGCAAGTCTTTGCAAAGATCATTTAACCCTACAAAATGCTATCTCATTCCACTCACAGAGACTGCATTTCAAACAGAAAACATTAGAAAGGACCTGAACATCATTAATCTACTCCAGTGATGAACCACCTCATCAAGTGAGAAGCTGGAAGAAACCATCAGGCTCAAGATACCTACAAATATAGGAGACTCTGACACGTGTTCCAAATGTCCAAACCCCCACTGCAGTCAGTTGAGATCTGGAATTTCAACCATTTGCTCACAGGCAGGTGTCTAGATTTGTTTAGGATGTCTTGAGGTACCTGAGACATGTGATACAGGGTCTATAGAAGACATATGCCCTGCAAGGACACCCCACAGCACCAGAAATTACACTAAACACACATTTGTGTAACTGAAACACACCCAATTCCCCAGCCATTGGGCCTGAAACAGCCCAATTCCCCTATACAAGCAGTCTAAAACCAATGAAATTCACCCTAAAATACTTCTGTATAGTCATCTGGATTACATTTTACAATCCTATAATTTTATTGAGGTGGGATCCTGTCACTTAAACACAAGTGCAGAGTGTCACCTGGACTTCTTTTGGTACCTGCAACATCTGTAGGTTTAACACACAATGAATGGGAGTGCAAAAGCCACTTTAGATAACACTTTGTTCTTTCACTGAATGTAACAGGGGTGAAGATCCTTACAGATATATCAGGATTTCCCACTAAATCCCCTCCCAAGTGCCTCTGCAGACAAGCCAAGAGGATCCTTTTATAGAAGGCTCTAGAGAGATGTAATCCACACAGTCTTCTGAGTTAGAATCATAGACTCAAAGAGAACGGTTTGGGTTGTAAGGTTGGACCTTAAATATCATCTAGTTCCAACCTTTCTGCAAAGGACCACCTTCCACTAGACCAGGTTGCTCAGGCCCCCATCCTACCTGTCCCTGAACACTTCCAGGGATGGGGAATCCACAGCTTCTCTGAGCAACCAATGCCTCAACATCCTCACAGTAAAGAATTTCTTTGCAATATCAAATTTAACCCTGCCCCTGTTAGTTTGATGCCATTCCCCCTTGTGCTGCCACTCTGTGCCTTTGTCAAAAGTCCTGAAAGGTGCTATAAGTTTGCAGTGTGCTCCATCTGACTAAATACAGGTCTCTGCTTTAAGATGAGAGAAATTGTGCCTCAGGCTGTAACGATGAGATCACCACTGATTATAAAGAGAGAATAAAAGTAAATGAGTTCAGATACAGGCACCAAAAACATAAACATTTCTGCCTGGAGCATCTTAGAAAAAAATGTATGTTTCTGTTTTTCCTTCCTCTCTTCAAAATAAAATCAAAGGAGGAATTTGCTGCTGTAGTCAGAATTCGCCTTCCCTCACCTAGCCTGCTCCTTCCTTAGTCAGCTGTGCTCACAAATGTGTTGGGCAAAGCATGGCCAATGTCCAAACTAACTCTGTGCTCCTCATTCAGCACCTGGGGACATGGATTCAGTTCACTTAAAAAATAAGGGACAGCAACATCCTTGAGAGTCACAAACTTCTGGAGGAGTAAGAAGACATTAGGACAAAAGGACATCTCTTATCAAGGACACATTAGGTGAAAATTTCTGCTAGATAAAAGTCGTAGACTCCTAAAAAAGAAATTAACTATGAGAAGTGTAGGATGGGGCTCTGAGCAACGTGGTGGAGTGGAAGGTGTCTCTGCCCATGGGAGGAATGTTGGAACTGGGTCGACTTTAAGGCTGCTTCCAACCCAAGCCATTCTATGATTCCATTAAATAATTCTGGGCTCTGACTTTAGTTACATCTCAAAGCCTGGATCTTGTGGGTTCTCACCTACTATGTATTTCCAGGGGAATCATCATGTGCAGTCCGTGGTCTGTGAACATTCCCCAGAATGAGCTCTCCCTCTGCACATCCCTGAGGGAAGCAATGGAATTACATAAATGTTGAGCTCTGCTCAGGGAGCATGTCCAAGTGAGATGGGATCTGTACAAACCCCCCTATTTTTAGACACCAGCTTACAAATTTGCTTCCCTTCTCTTGCTTTTCCCTAGCTTTTTTTTTTTTTTTTGCTTTTTAGTGTAAGTATTTTGCTGTAGTATTTTGCTGTCAGTTTGTGCTGGAGGCAAAAAGAGAGTGAGGGACAACTCTGTTCAGAACAGAAGTGGAAATGCTGCGCTCAGAGACATTGGAATTGTCCCGGAGCGCTGGGAGGACGCGCTGTGCCGCCAGCAGCCTGCCCACAAAGGCTGACACATCTCATCCACGGCTCTCCTGGAAACACCCCATCTCCCCCTGGTGACATTTCTCATGTCTACAAATGGGATTTGGTGATATTTCATGATTTCTCAGAACTTTCCTTAGCCCTGCCTGCCTTGCAAAGGGGGCTGGCTCGGTTTCCTGCACACACTCACACCCATGCACACACACGCATCATTGCTTGTCTTCTTCCAAATGGCCTTATCTGCCAGTCACAATTTCTGCAGCCTGCAATTTCGATCACTTTTAAATGAAACCCATGCTGGCCTTAGTAATCATAATGTCATTTACAATTTACCACAAAACACGTTTATTCAGTTAGTAGCACATTGGAGAAAGAGAACTCCATATGAACTCGCCACTGAAGCCCTAATCTGATTATTTCCTCATGAAAATCCAAGCAGGGGTGCTTGTAAGAGGGGTCTGAGAGGAGAAGAAAAAAGTGAGTCCTGGCCACAGCTGACTCTGATAATCAATGAGAACAGATAAGTGACGCCGCGTGTCACGGCCAGCAGCTAATCTGCCCCAGGGCTTTCCTCTAAAAAAGGCCAGAGTGGACAGGACTTAATAAATACTGAGTGACCACTGAATATTGAGCTGACATGTGCTATTTACATTGGTGATGAACAATAGCAGTGATAAATTCCAGAAGCATCCCCCCGCCATGGGTGAAATTGGATTACACAGGTTCTATTTGTATGTGTTTGCACACACACACTTGTGAGAGAGGGAGAAAAAAAACAGGGAAAAAAGTGTCAACCATAGTCCTTAGAAATGTGTGGGAAAGATGGAGAAGATATTCACATATTGTTGAACTTCACACTGGGATCTTGTGTACCCAGGCAGAGGAATGGGACACCTGTGCTTTGGGCTCGAGAATTCACCTGTTTGTCTTGCTCCACACAAGAAGAGAGAGAAATGATACGTGGAATGTGTGTGTGTGTTCATCCTCTGCAGATAATTCCTCCACCTCAGTGAGCAGGCTTTGCTTTCTGCAGGTTCCACCCATCATCAAGGCAAATTTATTATTTATTTATATACATAAACACACCAGCACATACATCTAGATGAGATTTTAGCACTCAGGTTGCTTCCAGGGCTCCTGACAAATATTAACTTTGTGTCAATATTTGTCCTTCCTGTCGTGAAATGAGGATTTTCCACCTCATTTCACATTTGAAAAGAATAATGCGCCGAGGGGGTCCTCTTTGCTTAGGAAAAAAACCTCCACCACTACCACCATCACCACATCATATCCTTTATTTAGAAAAATGGAGAGAGGTGGAAGGAGAGAAGAGCATTTTTTAAAATAGATGTTCTGACTTAAAGGCACATAGAGTCCTTTACAAGTCTCCTGCCTTTTCCCTTGTTCCCCAATGCCAAATAAATAAAATAAAATAAATTCTACATTTAAAATTGAATGAAATACATCAACATTAATGATTTTCCCTTCAGGTTAACACCACCATAATAATTTTTCAATAATTTTTACCCATTTCGTGATAGATTCCACAATTTATGGTACAAAGAAAAATAGAGTCTCTTTCTGACAAAAACAAAAGGCAATGTCAGTTTTCTATCAAAATAAAATAAATCTCCCACAATTTTCTTTCCATCTGACTGCATTTGCCCGTCAGTTATTTCTAATTTAACTACAATTATAGCTACAAAAATATAAAAGCAAGGAAGAGAGGAAAGGGGGAGGGGAGAGATAAATGGGACACTGTTTAGAAATTGCGATTCATTGGCCTTGGGCTGGCCAGCACATATCTTTGCTGAGAGGGAAATATTCATCAGCATTAACTGTTCCTTTTGACCTGCTGACATTCAAATGGGAAATAAAGGGGGGGGAAAAAAAGAGCCCAGGAACAGCACTTTGGAAATCCAGAAAAGGTAAATTATCCTGAGTTCAGTTGCAGAGGAAGGCACAGTGGTACTAATGTTACCCATGTGTTTGTGTACAAATGTGCTGGTTTTGGTTCAGGCCGAGTTAATTTTCTTTTGCAGTAGCTGTTTTGGGATGTGTTTTGGATTTGTGCTGAAAATAGTGTTAACAGCACAGAGATATTTTCATTATTGCTGAGCAGGGCTTGCACAGAGTCGAGGCCTTTTCTGCTCCTCACCCCACCAGTGAATGGGATGGGGGTGCACAAGGATTTGGGAGAGGACACAGCCAGGACAGGTGACCCCAGGTGACCCACAGGATATCCCAGACCATATGGGTTCATGCTTAGCATATAAAGCTGGGGTAAGAAGAAGAAAGGGCAGGAGGACATTTGGAGTGAGGGCATTTGTCTTCCCGAGTCGCTGTTACCTGTGAATGGAGTCCCACTGGAGTGGCTGAACACTCCCTGCCCATGGGAAGTGGTGAATGAATTATTTGTTTTGCTTTGCTTGCTTACACAACTTTTACTTCCCCTGTTTAAAGGTCTTTATCTCAACCCCCAAGTTTTCTCCCTTTTACCCTTCCAGTTCTCTCCCCTCATCCCACCAGGGCTGAGTGACTGAGGGGCTGTGTGAGGTTGAGCTGCCAGCTGGGGTTAAACCATGGGAACACACACACACATAAATATGTACTCATAGCAGGGACCATGTAAATAAAAAATAGAGTGGCTGCTTTAGGCTGTTAATTCTTTCTTTTAAAGAAAATTATTTTGGAAGGAAATGAGTCTCATAACATCACTCCGTGTGGGGGTTTTATACTCTACTGTTTATCATTCTTCTATAAAAAACTTTGACACTCCCCCCAGCCAATTTTAGCCACATTTGTGAACTCAAAAATACTAACTTCCTTCAAGGTTTATAAAAGTAGGTCCCCAAGTAGAGAAAACACAGTTATTGCTGCTTTCTTTGAACAAAGCTCAGTAGTAAAACTCTCTTCTTACACATCCTGAGATCTGCATTCACCCTTCCCTTTCACATGCAAATCCAAAGCCAAACAGGTGTAGTACATGAAATATTTGCTCTTGGATTCGTTGTGTGCATGCTTTGATATGGCCACACAGATTGAAATGACTTATTCTCTGTAAAATCAAGTGTTATTTGCCTCTTTCATACAGCTACACATTTTTATGTTTGCATCAACCCTTCAGAGCTCCCCATGCCTGAGAGGGAAGGCACACATTACAGAATACAATATATCTGTCCCAGTCATGAACAAAAAATTACAGATTTCCAGTTCCCAGAAACTATTATAATAACTCATTCTTGACCTCAAAGCATCAGTGCACAAGTAAAGTTTTAAAAAGAGAGACCAGCAACTCTCTGAGGTCAGAATGCTCTCCAACAGGGATCAAAAAGAGTATGGGAACAAAGCATTTGTATAGCAATGTTCACTCAAAATGCTCCTCAAGCTTTCAGTGATTTACAGGTCAGGAACCTCTTGAGTCAGAGAGATCATTGTTGGTCTTTGTATTTGAGAGAAAACACCAAACCTGTCTCACAAACCCACGGAAAGCTGGGGAGGAGAATAATAACCCAGCCAGGAGAAAATATCTTGATCCCTCTGAAAGGAGGTGGGTGAGTAAATCTGGAAGGGCCCTTTAGTGAGGTTGCCCAGACCAGGTTGGATAAAGGGATTTTCCTTATAATTCCACAAATCTTCTGGATTGCAAGGTGCCACACTTGGAAATACTTGTGTCCAGAAGAATCAACAGGAGCTGAGCTGCTAGAGCACTTTATCCATCAAAACTTATAAAATAACCAGTGCCAAGTCAGGTTCTAGTCCCTGAGGCCAGCTGGCATAGCACTTCCATACTATTAAAGCCATGGACCCTCCAGAAGACAGTGATCACCTCCAAACTGCATTTTTGAACTGGCTCCTGACTCGTGATAATTTTTGGAAAGCACCCAGGAGTTATTTTGGGCACTTCTGTGTTGGCTGGGACAAAAGCAGGTTTGGAGTTGTACCCTTGGTGCAGTAGGAAGCTCCAGTGTCCATACCCCAGGGCTCCTGGACTGGGTAGAGACCCATTCCTGCTACTGTCAGCCCTGGCCCAGAGCAGCTGGTCCATAATTCTACTAAACCTAATCAGAAAGACAGAATTGGGAAGGATTTTTGTCTGCATTATGATTAATGATTTGGGAACTTTGGTAATTTTAGTGATCCTGACGACACAAAGGTCCCCATAATGTTTATTTCAGGAACAAATCCAATGCAGTGACAAAAGCATTACCAGATATTTTATTGTGCATGGAGACAAAAATGGTTAAACTGCCCGGACTAGAGCTTTTAGATGATCTCATGAAGCAGGTAAGACAAACAGGCTATTCTCACAAACTTCTTGAAGTCATTAAACACCATCCAAATAGCCAACTCCATGTAAGATGGGTCCTGTCTCCCAGGAAAGACAAATAAAAATATCGGATTTAGGGAGGAACCCAACGCGGGATGAATGATTGGTATTTGATGTTAAGGTTTTGGAATGTTGGACACTCATTTTATTAAAACTATATTATATTACATTAATACACTATTTTAAAGAGATATTATATTACATATTTACTTACTATATTATACTACTAAGTAACTAGAAAAACCCTTGACTCTCTGTTGAGAGTCCCAACATAGTTGGATCTAATTGGTCTGTGAATCTAAAAAATTATCACTAGAATCTAATCCAGCAATCACTTCAGGTAAATAATTTCTAAAAACATGCTATATGGGGATAAACACAGGTATAGCAAATGAGATAAGGATTGTTTTGATCTTTCTTTTCTCTGCTTTTCCCACAGCTCTTCTCAGGAGAAATCTTGAGAGAGAGAATTATGTCTTTCTGTTCAGAGAATGTGAATGTCACATAAAAATGCAAAGAGAAACATCTTTTCATTCCTCTTATTTCACCTTTGAAATAAGGTGAAACTGCTGTTCCATAAGTATCAGTTTCTTTCTCGTGTCGCTACCAAAGCTTTTCCCATTTTTTTCCCCTTGAAGATAATCTTGATTTCCTTTAGCTGTTTTTAAGATGATTTTTCTCTTCTCTTGACCAGCAACCTCATTGACTGAAGCTTTAGTCACACCAATACCTGTGGCTCAACATAAAGGTGAGGGGCAGCAAACTGCAGAGCTTTTGCTGACACAATTCCAGTCACCATCTCTCTGGTCTAGGAATGATAAAATTACCACCACCACCACCAACACCTGAAAGCAGAACAGCAATTTTGTCAGATGCCAGACCTAAAAATGAATGTGGCTGTGCCACGCACTGCTCTGAGCTGTGGATATAATGAGTTTTGAATGGGAAGTCCCGGACACAATAAATCTGTGCCATATGTGACCATTTCCTGTGTCAGTTCCTTTCTCATAACCAGTGGAGGCTTCGCCCTCCCCCTCACTTTCCCTTTCATGACCCCACACCAGGGCTCTGAAATCTTTCAGGGCTGCTTTTGGGCCCCAGGCCTTTCCACAGCAGTTGCATAAATAAATGAGTTTGACAGCAAACATCATAATGGTTACGGTAATTTGTGCTCCACACAAGTGCTTGTGCTACTCGCAGGAGAAACGGGGGAGGAAAGAGCTTGTTTTGTTACCACAAACAAAAGTATGTTCTCTGACAAGTGGTGAAAGAATTAGTCAAATAAACTTGAACTCTATTCAGACCATCGCTGTTATGGATGGGGAGGTTCTCAGCTTCGCTTTCCCTCCTTGGCCCGCAGTCACTGCAAAGACAAATCATCCTTTTCTTCTGCAAAAATAAAGTTAGGGCATAAAATGAACTGCCTCAAAATAAAATTTTCAGGGAACTCCACTTTACTGCTATTATTATTGTCATTTCTTCCCAATGAGAACAGTTCTTTGGTCCTGGGAATGGACTCACAAAGAGACTGAGTGATTTTCCATTAGAAGCAGGCTGGAAGGAAAATGTCAAATACCTGCAGTTTCTGGAAATATTTGGGTTAGAAATAAGCTTAAAATGACAATAATTTCTGTAAGAAATAGGTTGAGAGGGCAGAACAGAAGCTTTTATTTGTTCTGTTTTCTCCCTTTTTCATTGACAAATAACACATTTTGCCTAAATACCAAACTTTTACTAAATTTTTAACTTTCCCTGAGAAATTATGATATTTTTGGTCTGTGTACATTTTTTTCCTGTAAATCCTATTACTAAAACCCATTTTTTCTCCAGTAATTCCATTTAAAAAAACATATTTCATATATCCCAATTTTGGCCCAGAAAGACTGCAGACATTTCAGTTAGTATAGTAAAAGGCATAATTAGTTTATAGACATTTTATAACAATTTTTAGGAAGTAAGGTTGGTTTCCTATGCCCAGTACAGAGAGAACAAAATAATAGTATTAGTATTTGAACCAGGGAGGCTTTGGTTGGAAATTAGAAGATCGTCTCCATAGTAAAAAAAAAAGTAAGTAGCAAGAGCTTGAAACAAGCTGATTAGGAACCTGGGAGAACTAATACAAGTGAGGGAATTTTTAGCAGGTTATATTAATTTATTTTGGGAACATTGCAATTACAGATATCACTTTGGAGTGCTTTCTTTCTTTCTTTCTTTCTTTTCTTTCTTTTCTTTGTTTTCTTTCTTTTCGTTCTTTCTTTCCCCATCTAAGTTATAAAAAAATGTTAAAATCTTACTTGCACCTGCCTTGGCTGGAGGTTCAGTCCAAGAGCCTGTGCTCATAACAGAAAGGTTCACAAGCACAAGAGTCCCTGTGACATTATTAGGGTGATTTTCAGCAATATTAGTCCTGTATGGGCTGTGGACTTGAATCTTAAAGCAGAAGGATTTCATTATGGGTACAGACAGCTATATTATGCCATGACATATTTATGACAATGAACAGTAATGGGAGGCAAGTATTTTAAGCCTTGGGAGTTGAAATTAATCTGAGAGCACGGTGCAGAATCTGAACACCTATGAAAACATATTGCAAAGCTAAAATTTGAGACACAAAGGCTACAGTCATTATCTGAGCACATAGAAGGGATTCATCACATTAATTCTAGCTGCCTAAATGTTAAGCATCTAGTCTAAGCTAATTGTCTGGTCTAAGCTGTTCATCTAGGCAATAATCATTAGAAAGGGGGAGAGGAGAGACTTTTAGAGGGTCATTCATTCCTGCTTTTCTTTGGATGGATTGTATCACTTCTGGAGGTATCTGTCTCTGCTGACTATGTGTGGAACCTAGACACATATTTTGGACTGGAGGCCTGTCTTTAGAATCAGAGAATCACCAGATCATTAAGTTTGGAAGAGATCTCAAAGATCATCAAGTCCAACCTTTGGCCAATCACCACCTTGCCATTAAACCATAGCACTAAGTGCCAGTGCCATTGGGTAAAATGAGCCCAAGCACTAATGATGTTGCTAATGAGGCTTGTGGAACAGCCAGGCCAATCCATGTTCATGTTCTGAAATAAGAGGGAAATGGCTGCTCTGTATGCACTTCTAAGTAGCCACCTTCTCCAGTTTTGAATGAGAGGAAAGAGAGAAAGGAAGGAAGATGAAGTCACTACCGTCAACATAAATTAGAAAGAAGCTTCCCTATCCCTGACAGAGATATAAAAAAGCTACAAACAAATTTTTGAGGAAGACCCTGAAAAAGACCAAACTCTGCATTTGGCTTTTGTAGCTCTGATGACCAAGCCATGGCATCCAGGTTCTCCCACATGTGCAAGGTGCAGTCACCCTGAAAACCAAGGCTCTGTCTGCTCCTGAACAGTGCAGCTCACACAGGGAACAGAGGGGGCCTTCAGAAAAATACCTTGGAATGCCAAAAATTAGAGAACTTATCCAAAAAGAGTTGAGCAAATAGAACAAGACCCTAAAAAAACATTTCTAACCTCTGGAACCAACATGGATGCAGGAACAGAAGCACACCACTTCCAAAAAATCAAATGTGTTTGTCAGCATAATCCTAAAATACCATGCCTACAATGAGTCTTGGGAGAAACAAAACAGGTCAGAAGAGATTTCCACATCATATATTTCAAACTTCTACTCAGAGCAAGGCTAACTACAAAGTTACATCAGACTTCTGAGGGCTTTATCACAAATCATAGCATATCTACATTTTAGGCTTTTAGGTTTCACAGGAGAAAATTCCCAGGTTAGAGTATTTCCAGAGGAGCTGCCAGGGTTGAAAATTACTTGGAGAAGATCTGTGACCCAATGACATGTTCATTCAGCACTTGAGATGCTTTCAAGATGGTTTGAAGAAGTTTTGAGGGTTGATTTTGCAAATAGTTTTTATACTCATGTGTGGTTATTTTAGGTAGTCCAGGTTCTGTTCCTTGTCCCATCCCAAGCCTTCTGGACAGCTCCAACAGGAAAGGAGTACATTTGGAGGTGGAACATCTCCTGTACTTTACCAGACAGTGTTCTTCATGTTCATATAAAGGTGAATGGACAGAGTCACACTGACCCTGGTTGTGTGGTGTGATACCCATAGAGAAAAATAATAAGTGTAGTGATGGAGCACTGAAATCATCCACCAGTCCTGATTGCCCTGCTCTAAGTAGTAAGGATCACTTCCTTTATATTTTATTCCAGACTTACTAGCAAGCTGTTTGAAATTTCAGACAGCCCTTGGAGTTATTTTGGCCAGGGAGTATATTTAAAACTCATTGTGCCTAATGTTGTCTTTCTACAATTGAGAAGTAATCAGGAAAGACGTGAAAATAAATAGACAAGTGAGAGGCAAAATGAAATATGAAGTGGCTAGAAAGGAGTCTGCTCTCTAATGTATTTTTTTCAGCTTATTATTGTAAAAGCCCAGAGCAAAAGAGTAGCTTTGAAGAGTCTTTTGTTAATAGTGGAAAGGTTGCCTTTATATTTTTCTTAACATTTTATTTATTAACCGTGCTGCACAGGGTACTTCCATAAGTGATGGCCAAGTTTCAGGTTTCAGGGACTTGTTTAGTTTGAAAACATCCCCGGCTGCAATGGGAAGGAGAAAAGAGAAGTAACAGCCCATTGCATGGTGTTAGAAGGAAGTAAAACCGAAGCCCATTTGTTCTCTGCTTTTCCCTGTAATTTCTGGTGGTTGAGCTTGCAGAGGTTTGGATGTCCCTGTTTGGATGGTTAAAATGCATTCCCAGCAGGCCACTTCCTCAGGTGGTCTAGCTGATGACAGCATGAGGCCAATGTAAAACAGCTGATGTCTTGACCCTATCTGACAATAAAATTACAGAGCTGCATTCCTACACTGGGCAATCCTCCAGATCATTGTGGAAAATAGAAAATAAATGTTATTGAGGGCACTTACCCTATGCTCAAGCCCTAAATGATGACAGTTGATAACATTTTTGAGACTCTTGGTGTTGAGGCACTATGTGTTTATTTATCATTGCTGTCATTATGGGGCTAAGTATAAAAATATTCAATTTCTTCAAAACCCCATCAAAACTGTCAGGTGAGAAAATATTACCTGTGCACAGGAGACCAGAGATGTGAATTAGGCAGATTTGCTTCTTTGAGAGTTTTTAGTGTTTTAGCAACAGGAAAAAAGAAAAAAAAAAGCATTAATATTGTGTTAGATAGGCAGAACAATTCAGGATTCACCAAGGCTTCTTAGCTCAGGCACCCTGCTGAAATTTAAAGGATGCCCGTCATGTATAATAGTTTACATTATCTAACTTTTATGAAGAGAATTGTCAGCATGGACAATTTTGGTCTGCTTTTTTTTTTGGTGTAACACCTGCATTGCCAGACACACCCATCAGACAAGCCCAAGCATGACTTTTGCTTGTTTATTCCATGGCATCGAAAATATCAGAACACATTTAATTTTCTGGACACACCAGTTGAAAAGCTCAGTTGAAAAGCTGTCAGCAGGAACCTCCACAAGAATTTCTGCTGGTTTGGGCCATCAGGGAGTGTCTTTCAGTGCCATGAAGAGTCAAGATGCTTTGGAAAGCCTTCAAAGAGCCCATCTGGCAGGGTTTGTTCAGTTTGCACAAGTCTCATGTGGCAGTCACAGGGGGCAGCAGGCTGAAGACCTGTAGACTGTGTTTGCATCCCACTGGGATGGAAAGGCTCATTCCACAGTCAGAATACACAAAGTGCTCAGAGCTAAGTACCAAGTCTAATCCAGCAGGTAGAAAACTGGTGCAAGCCATTTCCAAACCTGTATTGCCTTATCAAGACAATCTGGGCTACAACCACTCTCCATGAAAGCCACAGAAATTCTGTTTACATGTAATTCCCCTTTCCAACTCAAATCCTCCCCAAAAGGGTGGTACTTTATGTCAAGCACGTGTTGTCAGTTGTCAAAAATGGATTCACATTTTCTTGCATGTTGTGTTTCCCTGGGGTCCCAAAATGGTAAATAATGCTGGCAACACTACAGCCAGTAACCTGAACGTCCAGCCAGAAGGATGTGCTGTGGGAAGCATCCCTGTGCTGCCAAGGACATTGAGTAGAGGAGGAATATAAGGGAATCTTGACTTTTTTTTTTCCTTTTGCTCTCCGTGTCTCACAGGGAGCAGGAACTCAGACAGAGAGGCCTCAGAAGTAGAGGTCTGAATTTAATAAAGCTGTCTGGGGGGAGGGAGCAGAGAAGAGAAGATTGCGGAGATAAGAGAAGGAGAGAAAGGAAGACAGGAAAAGAAAGGACATTACAGCTGGCTGGTGATGGCTGTGCCCTTTCAGACTCAAGTGGGGGGGAAGTGAAATATTTGTTTAAGAGACAGGACACCATGGAAAGAATGGGAAATTAAAAAAAAAAAAANTATATTTCCATGCCACTGTAATGAGGATAGGCCAAAGGCAAGGGAAGACAAGCATAATGGCAAGATGCTGCAAGGTAATTAATAGGGCTGCTGGATTTCATCACAATTTTGGGGATTATTGAAATGACCCTTTAAATTCAGTGCAGCTACACTTACAGTATGCAAGAAGTTAGACCCCTATTTAGGAAAATAACTTCTTTCAAATTAACAATTCCACAAATTAGCAAAACCACAGGGTCTCTTTGCCTCCCCACTTCTGCAACCTTTCTCCTGTTTCACCTTGTAGAATGAAAGTTAATTGAGGGGAGCAGGGAGGAGGATGAAGCTCATCTCATCCCCACTGACACCGCCCTCTCCATTAAGGTACCAAGTTGACTTCCTTAAAGAAAAAAATAGCAAATGCACTGCCAAAGCTCCCATCTAGGGATGTTTTTTTCTTTTCCACAAGACTCTGTTTGTTAGAAAAACCAAAAAAAAAGACACCAGAGGGAAAATAAATGCAGATACATTTTTAATGCATGCATTTAATTTTCAGAACATGGTGGGCACTTCAGTGCCGGGTGCTGGAACTGCAAGGGAGAATTTATCTAATCAGTCCTCCGTGTCCCTGCTTCATTGACATAATGTGGTCCTGCCGATTAAAGCACTCGAATCTCTGCCTTTTCCTTCTCTTTCATACTAAAATTATTGATGTGCTTTGTACAATGTGTAATTGCCATTATTGTATATGTGCCTGGAGCATGTGCAGAGCTGAAATTGAAATAAATAAGCAAACAAAAATCATACGATACCGAGTCTCTGATGGTATGGTGGGGGTTGGTGCCGTGGTATCACAAGCTGAAAATAGGATTTCATACTGCTGTGACTGGTTTTGATAAAGTGAGATTTGATAAGACTGGCAGAAAGGCTGCTGTGATCCTCCAGCCTGACCTCTTCTTTTCTCACAGCACAAACCCCCAGTAAGCACCCAAATCAAAGAGCCTCTTTTAGCATCCCAGGTCTGAGCCTCACCATCCGGTGATTTCACCAGAGCAGCCCTGATTTGCATCACCTGAGGATCTTGCCCAGTATCACACACTCACTTTTGCTCCATCTCTTTCTCTCCCTCTCATGGACACGCAGTAGTTTTGTTCTTTACATTTAATTTATGCAAGCAAGGCACAGAATACATTTCAGTAACACCAATTAGATACGCACTAATTTCTTCTCTGTGAAATAGCAGTAAGTAATTAATCAGAATTTTGATCACAACTCAGTTGGCAATTCTAATTGCACTTGTCATTTCCACAGCAAATACAGAATCATTATCTTTTTCGCCAAGTCCTCTCTTCCTAATCATCCAGGGGTGCTAGAAGCAAAACATTTCCAAGAACTAGATATTGTCTCTATCAACCAGCAGCCTTAATACCTTTGGACTGAGGGTTAGTGGGTTCAGTCCATGGCTGTGTTTTATTTCAAGGTTCATCATAATTTTAAAGGGAATAGCTGGTGGCAGGCTGGCTGCTTGCCTGGGGGAGGGAGGATTCTGCCTCATGAAATTATGAGGAAGGATAAAAGCTAGCAGCTCACTCCATTAAAAACCTTCTGGGAGGGCACTAAAGATGCCTGACCTTTGCAGGATATCCAGCAGGCATCCGAGGGACATGTGGACACTGATCAGGTCTGTGCCATCACAGCCCACACGACATCTCGGAGGCACCACATCCACATCTCACCTCCAGGCACTCCCAGCCACCCTGGGAGCAAACAGGATGATCAGGGGAGATCAATCCCCCGTGTTTCACCAAAGCAGTGCTTCCATGACTGTTTGGAGATTATCCTGATGGTTTGTGCAAACTGACAGTGCCAGTCTGGAGTGAGAATGGATTAACAATATCTGCCTGGATGGTGCTGTGGCTGGCGGTCTGTGCAGGTAGGACTCCCCTTTGCTATGCTCCAAAAAGCTGTCAGTGAGATTCTCCTCAGATATCTTAGAGGAAGGAAGAGAGCAGGAGGAGAAAGGGAGACCTACCTTTTAGGAGCTGAGCCCTACAAAGACCTACAACAGCTCCAACCTCCAATACCAGCATGGCAATCCACCTCCTCCTCCTGCTGGAAATAAGGATTTCTGAGGACCTGACACCTACAGTCCAGTTTAATAATCAGATTCTTCATATAATCCAAGCCCAGGTAGTTAATATTTTCTCAAGTAATACCAAATCTTACACAGCAACTTTGGGAACAGCCACTAAAACTGAGATCTCAATTCTGTCAATAACAAGTGAAAAAACATTTAAGAGAAGTATAAAGGCACTTTATGCAAGAAGACTCTGCATAGAACATGTTGTGAACCAGGATAGTTCTGGCTCTACCCTTATATACAATTTGAGCAAGCAGCACCAACGAAAATTGACAATTGTACTGCTGCCCAAGCATCTCCTGTACTCTCCACATTTTTCTCCTCCCTGCTCTAAGCAGCACAAATCACTGAAAGAACTGGAAGGCATCATCATCCTTTGCTTCCTCGGGGTTTATTTTGCCAATGCTCTTGCTTTTATTCCATATTTGAGAGATCAATAAGAAGGATTTGAGGGGAACAGTAACCTGTCAGTTTTTCTACTCACAGAAACCAAACTTCTCTCATATAAGGGGGAATAACTCTCAACATTAGTGACGCCAGTGTGGACTGAAGAGGGTCAGAACACCTCAGAAGTTAGCTATGAATATGGAAGCCAGGAACAATGTCTGAGATCTTGGTGAGCTGAATTTCTTTCATAACAGACAGAAAAAACCCAGCATAAACATCTGAACTGCCACAGAGACTTTTCTTTGTCTAGGACTGGGGCAGAGAAGGCATGTTAAACACGCTGTCCATGATGAAAAGTGTCAAAATCATACATTTTGAATCATACATTTTCCACCTTCTGGGACACAGTGCTACACAGACATTTTTCATTAGTGTTTAAAAGAGGTACACTGAGGCTATGTCCACACTTATGAAGGTATGCCTTAGACTTTTGTACTCAATCACAAATATTTTACATTCTTAGAGCAATGTTTGGCATGTTTTTTTGTCTAGGTCATCTAGCACTGACCAAAACTGTGTCTAGGAACTGTCTGGGGCTAAATGTGATTTGTGACCATCCCAGTTTGAATACAACCAATTTGGTCTGGAGCAAAAGGGATTTTAATGATTATATAACTAGCCACACTAAGAGTTGGCCATGGGTAGGGATACCTTCCATTTGACCAGGTTGTTCAAAACCCCTCCAACCTGACCTTGAACACTTACAGGGATGAGGATATGTTCAATTTCAAGCCACTCAGGAGCATGGGAGGCATTGGTAGAGCTAAAAATGAGGTTGCCACCATCAGATTTTTCTTTACCAGCTCTCCATACTCATAGTCAGCAATGACTTTGCTGACTGTCTAAATATAGATGAGATACCCTAAAAAGGCAAAAAAGAACAAAAACTGTTCAAAAAACCTAACACATAAACTGCACAAGAGAAAGGATGACTTTTAATTCACTATAGTCAAAGTTGCTTAATCACCTCAGATCTGGAAAATTAAAAAGAAACAGCAGCTCTTGGAACCTGAGCATCTTTGAAGACTGAGTAAACTCATACAGCATGGATTTATGAAGACAGCAGATCATGTCCCAGATTAGTTACAGCAGCCAAAAGGGGAAAAATAAGATCTTTAAAACCAGAGGCAGTGGGATGCAATCAGACTAGTGCAAAAAAAAAATCAGCTTCAACACAGATATTTAAGTAATGGATGGTCCTGAAGAAACATTCTGGCTACATGTTCACCAGTAAATTAAATGTGCCCAGGAGTATTCCCAGACACCAGGGCCAACTGACGTGATCTGGTTGCATTCATCTTCTAAACCAGCTCAGCTTCAAAAACAGGATGGATTCATCCACCAGACCAGCTGGGAATGTTCCTTGGCTCACACAAACTCCCAAACTATACCCAAGAACACAAGAATTATTTGGGAGAGTATTACTTGGCTAGGACTAAAGCATGTGAGGGGCTGTGGTAAACATATTTGCAGGGCAGTGGATTGCACCTCTGTGTCATTTTATTTATCTTACCATGGACATCACCCCTGTCCATCTGAACTTCTGCCCCTGGAGAGTGCTCCTGTGTCCACAATTTTACCTGCAAAATTCGGTAGAGGGCAGAGACCACACCAGTCAGGTGTATCCCAGGTCAGGTATCCCAAGCCTAATATCCCAAGCCTTTTAAATATTGCAGAGAAACCTGCAGCCCAGATTATTTCTGGGCTGTTTGAGAGAAGAGCTCACACCCAGGGGAAAAGACCAAGCAGATGTTATGTGAAATATTTGGCCTTCTTTTGGCATTGTTGAAGGTCGCTGAACATCATCACACTTTGGAAGTTCAGAGTTACACAATGGTTTGGGTTGAAGGGACCTTTAAATATTGTCTAGTTCCAGCCCCCTGCTATGGGCAGGGACACCTTCCACTGGAACACTGACATTCTCTTGTACTAGAAAAATATTTAAAAGGAAAAAAACCCCAAACATTTACGGTTATTATTAAGATCACTATTAATGGGGCAGGAAACCAAGTTGTTGGTGTGTGCCTTCTGTTATTGCAAGAGCAGGCTTTGAACTTGAGTGGAAGAGAAGGAAGGGACAACTTAGTCACCTCCTGGCTGTTATTTCCCTGCTGGAAATAGGAAATAGATTGACAACAGCTGAGGAGAAACCTACCTACCCACTGCTACCTTAATTAATACAAGGAGGATGGGCTTGGGAAAACTGGAGTCACCCCAGGAGCAAACCTGGGAATGATTTCCTGTACTGTCCCAGCTTGTGTCTCTGTAGGTTGATGCAGCTGGACTGAACTCTGGTCTTCAACAGCCAGTCCTAATCTGTGAGGTCAGTGAGGTTCTGGCCATATTTAAGTGTGGGAAATAGTCTGGTATTTGGTGGTGCCACCAAATCAGCTCACCACATATGGGCGTCTCTCTAATCCAGATATTCTGGCAAACAGTGGATGAAAATTGTGTCCCTAAAAAATGTGTCACAATCACAAAAAAGCTGTGTAAATCCTCTTACACACACACACTGAGTAAATGCAAGAGAAAGAGTGGGAATAGGTGAGGAGTGGCTACACCACCAGAACTCTACCACCAGTGGTTTTTGGAGACAACTCTCTGTTGTGTGCTCTTGCTTTGGATGAGAACTGTGAATCTCAGTTAAACCTCTTGCTGTACATTTAACCATATGACACAGTGTGCAAAGAAACATTTGCTCTGAGCACAGGTTCAGAGACACACAGGGCTGACCCAGAGCAGACTCCATCAGCGCCAGGACAAATCAGAAGCACAGGCTGGGGCTGTGTGTAAATGGACCCACACAGAGTAGGATAACAGGAACGTGAGGTCAGGCTCCTCAGGAGGAACTCAAGTAGGTCCAGTGTCATGGACACCACCTCAGCCAACAACAGCTGTGCACAGCACACAGGGAAAAGGACACAAGCACATCACAGTCTTGTAGAATCATAGAATCATAGAACTGTTCAGGTTGGAAAAGACCTCCAGGATCATCAAGTCCAACCTTCAACCAAACTCCACCATGCCCAGTAAACCACATCATGAACCACCTCCCAGTCAAGGTGGAGGCAAAGATGAGGAAAGAGGCAGACACTGCTGCTCAGTCGGAGACCTGCACTCAGCAAGGACCAGGAACGTATTTTGCCTCTTTGTTTCAATCTCCCTTCCTATTTGGAGGTGATTCTTTTTCTTTTGTGAACAGGAATCCTTTGCACATTCACAACAGAGAAGGCTTAAATTATTGTGGCTTCTCATTTGAGACTTTCTTTGCATCTCCCGTCCATAGTGCTCGTGCCAGTGTTTGGATTTCCAGTGTCAAGTCACCTAGATCAGGCTCATTATTACCCTTTGTCAGGTGACTTGGGAGCAATACACACACCTGAAAAGTGAGTGGAGTGTTGAGCTGATGCCTCCTGGCCTGAAGATGTGGGGACATGCAGGGGCACAGCCAGCGCCAGGCTGGGTGTTTCCAGAGCACAGTGCCATTACAAATAGCGCTTTGCCTGGAGGCCCATCCAGTTGAATTAGAAAAAAAAGGAACCATTAATTAACTTGACTTAAGAGAAGGCTGATGCAGGGCAATGTGACCTTTTCTCTATGTCACATGCCACACGGATTTTAGCTTCCCTCTGATGCTTTGTCATTGCCAGTCCTTGTTTTTTAGATCACTGGATTGCAGGAGGGTGACGGTGACCAAAAGGATTGTGGCAGCAGGAAGAAAGAAAGAGACAGCTCCACTATTCCATGATCTGTACACCAAAGGGAGCAGAATCCTGTTNTACAAACGCATAACATGCCATGCATACATTCAGTTAAAATGCACATTCAAGGTGTGTATTTAAATTTAAGGCTAAAATATTTTTTACAGAAAAACTAAGAGGGATATTGGTTTTACAAAAATGCAGAATATAATTGTTTAATATTGCTCAATTTTTGCATAAATGTGTTTGCAACAGAAGGAGCTTTATGTAGTTTTCACCAATCAGCTCAATGCATTGCTAAAATAGCCCAATCTACCTAAAATTTGATACTGAATTAGCCCAGCGGCTGGGGGGGAAGTGATAGCAGTAAAATCATGGAGTCACAGCCCAGTTTGGGTGGGGAGGGACCTTAAAGAAGATTTCATTCCCATCCCCTGCCATGGCAGGGACACCTTCCGCTATCTCAGGTTGCTCCAAGCCCCGTCCAACCTGGCCTTGGACACTTCCAGGGATCCAGGGGCAGCCACAGCTTCTCTGGGCAACCTGTGCCAGGGCCTCACCTCATCTCAGAGAAGAATTTTGTTCTAATAGCAAATCTAAACCTCCCCCCTTTCAGTCAGAAAGTCTGACTGGAAGAGTGTCTCTCTTCCAGATCTCACAAGAAAATCCAACCCTAATGCCCTGTGCCATCCTCAGAAGGCCATGGTTTTGCAGTACTACATTTTCACCAGCAAGATTATGATGGACTCTTACTAAACCAGTTCAGAGAACATCCCCATCCCCATGGGATATACTCCCCATGCAATGCTTTCTCCTAGGTCTGGCTTTTTATTTAGTTTATACATTTGTCTGTTTTGACATGAGGGTCTGAGCCTGAGCATGGCTCCTTCAGCTGAGAGAAATCAACGGCTTGCACAGGAAATTTATGCATTTAAGACAACAGTTTTAGGGAGGAGAGAGATTATTTCAGGTAGGCAAGATGAATCTTTTGAGTTTACCTTGAATGTCTCTTTGGAAAAGCAAGTTCTTGCAACCCTATGCATCATATTCAGAATACATCTACACCTTCTCCTTGGCACAGTGTAAGACCTGACCCACAGCCCACAGCAGCAATAAACCAGGAATTACAGGTCCTAGAAATAAGGCAAAACCAGTTTTCAGAGCACATGTGATTCTCTGAGCCTCAGTTTGCTTGAAATCTTTGCAGATCATGAAGGACCCACGGACCTGTTGTCAGTGAGTGACCTCAGGTATTTCTAATCTGCCATCATCTACCTGTGTGGTCTCTGTGGGGTGAAAGGTGGATGGATCTGGGAGCTCACTGAGTTTCTCCACAGAACCTTCTTTGAGAGTTGTGCCAGCACAGACATTAAGATCAGAGGTGCAGGGTTTCGTCCTCTGACTTTGAGATTTTTTTGACTGCACTGTTGAAAAAGAAAATACAAGGGAAAAACACTTCTCAAATTCCATTGGATAACACTGGCAAGGAAAGACATGTCAATGTTATACCCACATATAGCTCATGTAGAGCACAAAACCTCAGAATGGCTTAAAAAATGCTTTTCCATGTCCCATTAAATCACTGTGGCTTAAAGTATTGAAGGTTGGTTTTGAAACTCCTCTCGAAGAAATCTAAGCTTTTATCTCAGTGAAAACACTCCCATCTTACTAAACAAACATGATGTGATCAGCAGTGGACCTCAGAAAATCCTCTCACATCTCATTATCCCACAGTTTAGATTAGGGCTTTTATAGCTTGACTTCCTAATTCAACCACAGGATCAACTCTGCTCCTCTCTGCCACAGTGCTGATATATTATTTTTGTAACATGAAGAGCAGAGCAAAGGAATAGAACATGTTCTCATGGCAACAAGTTAATTTTGGTTTAACCTCCAGTGCTTGCCATTGCAGCCATTAACACTCTGGTTGGTTAAATAGCAACACCAGGTAAACCAGAAATAAACCTTTACTCAAGCAAAAAGCCTCCTGAAGGTGCTGGCTGCATCATTTCCTGCAACACGAAGGGCTCTGTTGTCATTCTTGTTGGCAAGGTATCATTTCCATGCAAAGATGGATTCTCTTGAACCTATTTACCAAGAAACTCAACTGAAACTGAATTATGAGGACTTTTTTTATTCCTTTCCTCTCCAAACTCGAGCCTCAGCCTCTCAAAGAAAGACACCCCAAAAAGACACTTTGCTTTTTGAGAAACCTTCAGCACATCTGAATCCCACTGCAGCAATATAATTTCCTTAAGCAGCTCCCAAACTGTGAACATAAAAGGATACAAATTCAATGCCCTCAAAATAAGAAGAATAAGATAATAACCCTGGACAATGAGAAAATGGCACAAGTTCACTTTCCATGTCAGTATGCATTTCCCTTTAAGAATTTCCATTTCCCTTTAAGCAATTCTATTATTCACACATAGCATTTCTAATCATTCTTTCAAGTGTTTCTATGTAACTTATCAGGGTTTAATGAATGCCAGAATAAGCACTAGAGGGAAAATCCACATAACTGGACACTAACCCAAAGGTTTTAACAAGACCTCTACATTTTTCTATTTTTAATATAATCTTTATTCAAGCACTTGCTGCTTTGATCAGAAATATGGCCTTTTTATTGGTATTATTATTGACTTTTTCCCACCCACCCTCTTGCCTAAATCACCATCCCATAACTTGTGAGCCTCCCAGGGTTGCAGTGAAGAGTTATTGGTTACAAAGGGCTTCTTTGAAAACAACATCTACATAAAATCAGTAAAAGTTAACAAACAGACTTCTATACTGATTTATACTGAATGGGGACCCACACTCACTTTACACAGAACAGTAAAAAAACCCCAGAAAATATCCAAAACTGGAAATTGTTAGGGAACACCAGTGACTTGTTCAGTCTGCAGTAATACATGGAGGTACTTGCTATCAATCAGAATTCCTAAGGATCACCTCGTGCCCAGAAGTTGTCAATCACACAAATTCTGGGACACTTTGCCACTGGAGGTTTTGAATGGCTAAAAGATTGGGTGAGACAGGATACATAAACCAATAGTACAGGAATTTCTTTTACCTTCAGGTCAAACTATCCTGAATTAATGGCTGCTTTGGAAAACAGGGGGTATGAGAACATAACTCAGTCTATAAATGCTGATTATTCTTCCCAAAGCAACCACTGCCTCCAACATTACACTAAAAACACACTAAAATTGGAATCTGATTATTTAAGCCATTCCTGGAGTTCTGTAGGATTGCTGTCTGCAGGCAGGAATCTTCCTGCTGTTGTAGGCAGCTCTGCACTTGTATTTCATCTCTGACTGGTTCAGGGTTCTTTTCTTTGGAGTGCTCTTAAGGCATACATGGAGTCAGAGCTTTTTCCAGAGAGACTTAGCCTTTCCAAGAGCAAGGGATGTTTTTTGTTATGTGTGGTCACTGACTTCCACTGGGCTTCCTTCTTCCTTCAGACACAAATTTGAATGGCTGAGGAAGTTTGTGTCCTTAGGATCTGGAGTGGGAAAGGAGAAAGCAGATTTCCCTCCATGCACAAGGATCCAAAGCAACTACTTGAAGTGGTTGCACAGGCAGCTGGGCAGAATAGTTTCTCTAAAGCTGATTTAGATGTCTTACTCAGTGGTTTCAAAGAGTTAGAGGGACATCATATCATTTCCCTGCAATGAAAAAATTATTTCAACTGATTCTACTTACAGCTCTAATAACTTATAATAACATTCAGGGAAACTAATAACAGCCTTCCAGTATCAAAAAGGGGATTGGGAGAAGTGCTTCTTACAGGGGCATACAGAGATAGGACCAGGGGAAATGGCTCTAAGGTGAAAAAGAGTAAATTTAGATTAGATATTAGGAAGAAATTATTTAGAGGCTGGTGAGCCCCTGGCACAGGCTGGCCAGAGAAGCTGTGGCTGCCCCATCCCTGGAAGTGTCCAAGGCCAGGTTGGATGGGGCTTGGAGCAACCTGGGCTAGTGGAAGATGTCCCTGCCATGGCAGGTGTTGGAACTGGGTGATCTTTAAGGTCCCTTCTAATCCAGATCATTATTCCAAGAACTGGAAAAGTCCTCAACCAGTGGCACAACCTATTCCTCCACCCCACAGCAAGGACAGGTCAGCCTGGCTTCATTCCTAACACATCCTGCTGTGACTTCATCTCACAGCTCCCTCTCCAGATAAGAAAGCAGTCATATCCATCTCCTAAGGCACAGAGACCAGGGACAGCCCAGCCCTGCTCCAATGTGAGTTGTGCTTTTAATTGTGATCAATCTTCAGAGTGAGACATGGACAGAAAATTTAATTAATTTATCATGAGTTGGATCAGGAGGTCCAACAAGAGCCAAGGACTCTCACAGCTATTAGGGAAATTTTTGCCAAGTATTCTCTCCAACTATTTATCCAATAGAGCTGTATCTCCTATTTCTTTCATATTTATTTTTTGGTGCAATCTTGAACCTAATTGGTGCTTTTGATCAGCTAATTCTATAATCTGTCTGAGGAACAATTTCTTCACTGAAAAGGTGGTCAGGCAGTGGAACAGGCCAGCCAGGGAGTGGTGGAATCACCATCCTTGAAAGTGTTCAGTGTCTGGGACGTGGTTTAGTGGTGGACTTGGCAGTGCTGCTTGGACTTGATGACCTCAGAGGACTTTTCCAACCTAAAGGATTCTGTGATTCTGTAAATCCCACAGAGGAGAATAAAATATTGTTCTTGCAATACGGACCCTATAGGGATGTGACTTCATTTTCAGTCCAGCAACTGTTGCACCCTGGTGAGCATGGGAAGCAGACAATAAGAAAGGCTTACCCTGGTTTTGCAATGTGCTTATTAATTTCAGAAAAACCACCGCAGGAACAAAGTTTATTAGTGAGTGGGAGGATGTGTCAGGAACAGAGCCTGACTGAAAGTAATCGGCTCCCTTTAATTAATTACATACAGTTTTATTGCATAACTGATGGTTTTAAACCTTGGCCAATTAACTTGTCAAACACAGAAGTTAAATTCTATATTGGTCTCTTAAGAAAGATCTATGCCAAAGTTTTAATTCAAGTTGCCTTATCCAAGAATAAGAAAATAGGGCCTTTTGAAACTAGAATTATTGGGTAGTACCCAGATTTGAAAAAAAAGAATAGGAAAGACAAAGGCAAAATAAAAGCAAAGACACAGAAGTCCAATATATTGCACAGGTCCATTACTTCCATTGTGGGGCAAATTGAAGTGGCAATGTTACCTCGTCTTGATAACTTATTTTCTAAGACAAGATAAGGTGCTGTTGTCAATTTAGCATGTCTAAAAGAGAGAAAAAAAAAGAACTCCACCTTTTCATTGAAAAGTTCTTCAAAAGCACCTTATGATGCTGTGGTAGCTCTCACTGGTTGTGTGTGCCCTATCCCAGCAACTGGAGAATGTGGAATGATTTTATAATTACATATATTCATAAATGTATTTATATTTGTCATAACATATTTATATATTTCTATATTGAAATGAATATAAATTTTTACATATTAAGTTAATAAACATGTTCTTGGCATGATCTAAAACTGAGTATTCAACATAACTACCCCAGATGAAAATATTTATTTTCCAATTTCTTACACACAATGTCAGTTAATAACTTTTCTTTTTTCCAAAGCACTGAGCTGTTTCTCCAAAAATTCACTAGGAAATGAATATGTTCTTTTCAACTAATTTTTTTTAACTAAGCATTATATTATACTCATGCTACATATCCTGAGAACCCCATGTTGCACATAGTGTCAACCACATGTGCTTTGAACTTTGGTAAAGCGATGACATCTATATCAAAGCTATGCTTTATACACGAAGATTTTGCATGTTTTGTCTCAGTAATTATTTTGTAAAATGCAGCTTTTGCGTGCAGCAACCTCCTGGCCCGAGCTTTCAACAGTTTAACTTCATTAAGCTAAAATGCTCTATTAAGTCGTTGTCCTGAGAGCACTGTGGCTGGAACTGGGATGGATGGTTGTGCACTTCCTGCTGATTTTTGGTGTGCATGTCATAGAATCCTAGAACCCTGGAATGCTTGGGATTAGAAAGGACATTGAAGATCATCCTGTTCCACCTCCTGCCATGGGCAGGGCCACCTTCCACTATCCCAGGTTGCTCCAGGTCCCATCCAGCCTGGCCTTGGACACTTCCAGGGATGGGGCAGCCACAGCTTCTCTGGGCAACCTTGGCCAGAGCCTCAGCACCCCCATGGCTAAAGAACATCACCCAGAGACCACCTACACCAGAGCCCTGTCCAACCTGGCCTTGAATGTTTCCAGGATTGAAGCAGCCACCTCCTCTCTGGACAATCTGTTGCCAGTGTTTCACCACCCTCATTGTAAAAACTTCTCCCTTATCTCTAATCTAAGTTGACCACCTTCTAATTTAAAACCATCAACCCTTGTCCTATTGCAGCAGCACCTGCTAAAATTATCTGCCCCTACTTTTCTTAAAAGCTCCCTTTAAGTACCAAAAGGCCAAAGTAAGGTCTCCTCACAGCCTTCTCTATTATAGAAACACGTGGTAGCACACAGCCCTGAGCCATGTCCAGAGCAATTACATTTTGGGCTGAATGAGTCAAAATTGCTTGCTTCTTATTGTGATCATGAAAGCTGTCAAAACAGACAAAGATTGTCAAAATTTAAAAGAACAAAGAGGAGAGCAAGGCAAGCTAAGGTCACAGAGGCAACATCTAAGTGCTTGCCTGATTTAGCAATGCCACAGGAGCACTGACAATTAACAGTTTGTAATTTTTCCCAGTGGTTCATAGGGGACTCAAACTAGTTTGGAATCACACCATACCAGATGCCACGTAGACATTTCTGTAGCTCCTGACACTGAAATGTCAAGAGTTATTACGAAGTAATAAGTGGAAGGAAAAATAAGAATTATCCTCATTTCACAGGATAATCAAGTGACTTCCTTACTGTGAGGGTGCTGAGGCCCTGGGACAGGTTGCCCAGAGAAGCTGTGGCTGCCCTATCCCTGGAAGTGTCCAAGGCCAGGTTAGACAGGGCTTGGAACAGCCTGGGATAGTGGAAGGAGCTGATCTTAAAAGTCCTTTCTAACCCAAACCATTCTATGGTTCCATTCACTATCTGGGAGCTCTCCTCAAAATTCAGTTGCTCAGACACCTTCAGCAGTGCTGCTCTTGTGTGTGACAGTGACACAGCTCCTGGGTCAGAGCTGCCTCCTGTCCCGCCAGCCCGGAACACAGACGGACAAGCGAGAGTTTGCTTGGAAGAGGCCACGTCAACACAGCCAAGGTGTGATGGTCCCCACAAGAACCTGTCTTTCAGCTATACTTCCACATCCCTGACATCAAAGAACATCCCCTGCTTTTCTCACAGCTCTTTTACAGCACTGATCCAGCGTGGAAAAGTTAAAGATGCTTTATCTGAAACATCCACGAAGGAAATCCTGTGTTTCTGATGAACCTGACTTCCTCAATTTCCTGTTTGCTGCACAGCTGTCTGCATTGGATGGGTCTCAGGGACATTTTTTTGGACATATTTGTGTACCTCAGTTGGAAGCCAGGTTCCTTGAGCTGGAACATAAGGGTCTATAATCTTCTTTAAAAAAAATTAAAAGTCACAGTGAAAACAGAAAGAATGAAAAGAAAACAAACCAATAAAGAATCTATCCTGTCATAACATTTGAGGTTCTGGTATTTGCTGGCCTTGGAGTAGATTCAAGATAAATGAAGGAAATGTGTATTTCATTAAATGCTAATATTTGGAAGATAAGAGGAAAAAATGATGAAATGCTCCCAAGAACAGTTGTGAGGGCAGTGCCTGTGTGTGTATAAACACAAATGTTTGCATACACACAAACAGACCATCATGATCTGCTCTGAATCAGAGCAGGGCTATGTAGGAAGAATTACAGGGAAAGGAAAAAAGACACCTATTTTCCCGGGTCATTGCTCTTCATATTCATGACAAGGGATTTTGCACTTCTCATTCTCCATCTCTTTTCAGAACTGCAGTTAAAACCTTCCACAAAACGGTTTTCTTTGGGGTATTTTGGGTTTTTGGGTTTTTTTGCAAGTGAAACTTGATCTTATAAATAATCATTGAGTCACACATAGGGACACACAAAAAAATCTCAATCCTACACAGGCTAAACTGTGCTAGGTGCTTTAATAACAAAGCTGGTGAACCAACACCCAACCAGCTTTTTTCCCAGTGGATGCCATACTTGTTGCTGGTTAAACTTTGAGGTCTCTTCTCCATTCCAGCCAGAGGACTCTGTGTAATCCCTTGGCTCCTGCCCAATCCAGTCTGTAAAGTCAGGACACAACACATGTTTGCCTCCTGGGGACACAGCCTTGGGCAGCAACAAGGGTCACCAAGTGCCCAGAATTCTTTTGTTAATTAGCAGATGCAATGCAAGGGAGCTAGAATGTGGGATTTGAGGCTCCAAATACTCAGGAGAGGATTTGATGTCTGTGCTTCAAACAACGCAGCAGAGCAGGAACTGAAATTTTCACGAGCGATAGACAAGGCTTAGGTCTTTCAAAGAACATGAGAATATAATGAATCTAAGCAGTTTATTTTCATAAATAGTTCTGGACACAGTTTTTCAGAAGGACTGTGGATACAAAGTAATTCACTGACCACAGAGTTGTTTCCCTGATAACCCTCCACCTCTACTGCAATGCCATAGATTCTAAAGTTTAGAGATTTGTTTCTAACACCAAAAGAAAGCTTCATTTTGTTCATTGCAGCTGAACTATTTCTGAGCAAACTTTCAGACAAAATCTTTCCCCAGGCATAAATCTATCAGGGAAAAAGAAAGGCATCTAGTGTAGCAAATAACATTAAAGTATAGAGTATAAAATAAAATATAAAAGTAGAAACAAGTCAAAAAAAGAGCAAGTAATATGATGGAATGTTACAGTATAGGCTGTCAAACTGTGATTGCATGAAATCAGTGGTACTCTTGGATCAAAGCCATTGATCCATGGTAACCTCCTTGCAGGTGAACAACACCTGCCAAAGAACTGATTAAATGTCTAGGTTTCAGGTAAGGCCAAACGGCAGCAAGAAAACAATTTGGTTACTGGTTGGGAAGGCTGTGGAGGTTTAGCTTTGGAAAAGACCTCTGAGATCAAGTGCAACTGTAAATGTGATGCCACAAAATCCTTCTAAACCATGTCCCTCAGTGCCACATCAACACATCTTTCAATGCCACAGCAGAGGAGAATCAGGAGGTAAAGAAACCAGCCCCATGCCAAGTGGAACCAGTGCCACACTACGCAGCTGTGGCTGCATTCCCAGCCCTAAAACAGTGTGCAAAAGCTTTTTCCTTTAGTTTGAGATACAAAACTGGAGTTTCTCTCCAGAGAACATTCCTTGGTAGCTAAAGGACTCCAAACAGATAACCCACTTTGAGGGACAGAGAGGTTCACTCGTAGAGTTTTTCTTCACAGACCCAAACTTTTTTAAACCTGTAGGAATCTATTACCTTGAGGACTTATCACTCTATTACTTTTGTTTAAAATTGAAAATGTGTTTAAAAGGACTGGGAGGGAAATAACACACAGATATATCTGCACATACACTTCATGATTACATAAATCTCATGCTTGAAGAAACCCAACTTAAAAAAAAGAGGCAGAAACCTGATGTATAAACAGCAACAAATTGACTGTTAGCCAGATTTCCTGATACGCTCTGCAAAACTCAGGAACGTGATCCACTGGGTGCCAATCCAGTAGATCTCTGCCGTGTTCACTCAAAAATGTGTCCCCCACAGGCTGCCCAACACCCTCTAAAATGGGTGAGAAAGCTGCTTTTCCATCCACAGGCTTTGATCAGTCCCACAAAGAGGAAAAGAGGAAAAGAGAGAGCTATCCCTTGGTGTTTGTGCCTGCTTCTCTTTCAAATGGAATTAATGGTGGTTTAATGGGGTATGAAAGGATGTTTTACTGGAAACAATGAGGAACAATTGTCTAGCTCACGTTTCATTTCACAGGTCATTATTGCATTAAGAAGTAAATCGACCAAGTCCGGTAAATAACAGTCTGTGTTTTGCCCAAAGCTTCAAACCAACAATCTTAGCAGTCACCAACTAATATCTTTGTCATTTTTAACCCTTGCAGGGATCTGCTGGAGGCTAAACAATTATAGTCTTCACCCACCCCTAGCAGGTAAGCATTATTCATTTTATTTCTCATCCCTTCTTCCTGCAAACCCCACGAGGCTGGGGTGGTTTTTTTGCATTGTTGTTTTGTTTATTAGCCAACCTAGCCAACTGTGTGTCTGGTGGCCTTGAAAAACAACATATATTTTAGTGACTGCCACAGGCATCTTTAAACAGGCTGCTTCCTCTGCAAAATTAATTGTTGCAAAATGCGGTGCTTCCCCTGTAAACCTCTGCAAACTCCCACTCAGCAGTTTGGTTGGATTATAGATATGTCTCTAAGATCTAAAGGAAATAATACAGTTATGCTTGCAGGATGAAATACACATTTCTTTTTTTTTTTTTTTAATCGCATAAACACAAAACACAACCATCTTGCCTCCTTGAACGTAACAGCCAGCAAGTCTGGAGAGGGTGTTCCGTGTCGATGCTGTCCTTGGTTCCATCACTGCCTCACTGGAGCAACTCACTTCTCCACTTCCTCTGTTTCTCCTGACACATTCTGGCTTGACTTTCAATATCAGCAGCTTCTGCAGCAGCTG
Source organism: Ploceus nigricollis (assembly GCA_013399945.1). Lineage (NCBI taxonomy): Eukaryota > Metazoa > Chordata > Aves > Passeriformes > Ploceidae > Ploceus > Ploceus nigricollis. The sequence continues at coordinate 465,349 of VXBC01003690.1, forward strand.
CACCAAAGGCAGCATGGGCAGCAGACCAAGGGAAGTGACTCTGCCCCTCTGCCCCGCTCAGGTGAGATCTCACCTGCAAAGCTGCTTCCAGCCCTGGATTTCCAGCACAGGAAGGACATGGAGCTGTTGGAGCAAGTCCAGAGGAGGCACCAGGATGATCAGAGCGATAGAGCATCTCTGCTATGAGGAAAGGCTGAGGGAATTGGGATTGTTCAGCCTGGAGAACAGAGCTTTGGGATTATCTAAGTGTGACCTTCCAGTACTTGTAGTGAGTCAACAAGAAAGACTGAGAAAGAATATTTACAAGAGCACAGACTGACAAGACAAGGGGGAATAGATTCAAATTGAAATTCAGTAGGTTTAGATTGGATATTAGGAAGAAATTCTTCCTTGTGAGGGTAGGGAGGTCCTGGCACAGGTTGCCCAGAGAAGCTGTGGCTGCCCCATCCCTGAAGTGTTCAAGGCCAGGTTGGACGGGGCTTGGAGCAGCCTGGGATAGTGGAAGGTGTCCCTTCCCATGGCAGGGGGTGGAACAAGATGATCTTTAAGGACCCTTCAATCCAAAGTGTTCTGTGATTCTGTGATTCTTCCAGAAGCTGCTGGAAAATTTCTGGGTGGTGTATTATAGGAATAAAACCCAATGACTGACTCAGATTTGTGGGCACCACCAAAGCAGGAATGGTAAATGAGAATGGAACAGTTCCTTGGGAGAATATGAAGGACGTCTGAGCTTTGAGGGGAGGTCCCAGATAAAGAATATATTCATAGAATGGTTTGGGTTGGAAGGGATTTTCAAGATCAGTTCATTCCAACCACTTGCCATGGACAAGGACACCTTTCTCTATCCCAGGTTGCTCCCAACCTTATCCAGCCTGGCCTTGAACATTTCCAGGAATGAGGCAGCCACAGCTTCTCTGGGCAGTCTGTGCCAGTTTTGGTTCCCTGGTGCTGTAAACTCCACTCACACCCTGGACATAATTTTCTATGGGACTCATCTCTACACTTACATATTGCACATCATTTCAGGCTCACTGGCATTCCACAAGAACAATCAGACTGAATGACCAGGACCAAGCACAGGGGTTGAGAGACAATCCCTTTCCTCCCCAGCGGTCACTCTTTAGTCCTAATTACCAAACCTTCCTCCTACAACACCCTGGTCTTTGGACCCATACATCACTGTCAGACCTACAATTTCTTGCAGGCCATTAATCCCTTCAGGTTTTTTAAAATAGGTGCTGAAAGGGCTATTTGAAGTTGTTTGACCCATCCTCCACCTGCTCAGGACAAGATCAGCTCTATCTGATTATCTAAGGATGCTACCACTGATGAGGACTCTGCAACTCACTCAGGCAAGCTATGCCCATGTTTCTCTGTCTTTATTCCAACATTTCCTCCCAACACATAAAATTATCCTGATGATACTTCAGACCACTATTTCTGATTCCACAGACATTGAGAGCAATTTATTTCTCTCCAATCCCCAGCAGTCTCATGTTTTTGAAGGTTGTTCCTAAACCTCTCTTCCACTTTTTCTCAAGACCAAGCCACCCAGCTTTTCCAGCCATTCCTCATATCTCCTGTTTTCCACATGCCTAATAATTCTTTTGACCCTTAACTCTCACATTCCTAAATAAATCCATGAGTGTTGGGTCCATCAATTATTCATGTTTCATGAACCACCAATGCTTTATGAATCATAGTTTAAGAAACATTACACTGAAAGACAAGCCTCATTGTGTCAATGATAAAAAAAACTTTTGCTTGTGTTGCAGACAACATTTATATACAGAAAGGGAGAGAGGTAGGTTTCAAATCCACAACTAGAATCCTAAATGAAGGTGACGGGGTGTTTTGGGGGTACTGAGTCCCCAGGGAAGCAAACAGGTTCTCTGAGATCTCACAAACTCTAAAAATGGTGACATTTTTCAAAATAGTTCCTTAAATACATGAGTTGAGTTTGGAAAATTAAAAACCTGCTCTTTTATCCTCAGGGATTAAGGCTAAAAGGAGAAGCCAAGAATTTCTGATAGCAAGAGTAGGCACAAACTATTTGTTGGCACATCTTCAAAAAGGATTGCTATCCTAAGGGGCAAGGTTATCTCCCATTGTCAGGGACCTGACTTCATAATCAGTTTTTCCAAAAGTCATTTGGATAATCATTCCTAATAGATATGTACATGTATTTTACATTTTATGCAGCTGAACACCAGTGCATGACTCTTTGAAAGAACCTGATGAATTTAGAAAAGAAGCAGAAAGGGTGTCACAAAAAGCTAAACTCCATTTAGAGCAATAAATGTGCAAAATGGTTGGGTTTGCCCAAGGTTTTTTTGGCTTCATCAGGAGAAAAGAATTTGATACCCTTGTTTGATGGGAACAAGGAAATAGGGTTTGATAGGCTTATACAATTTTACATATACAGATATATAATCTGTGTGTGTATATACATTGCTCTATGCTGATCACATGGAAAATGAACAATGCCATTCACCTCACACATCCTGGATTCAGAATTAAGGAAAAAACAACCCTGAAAAAGGAAAATAGCTGTTTATTAGAGTCTGAAATGCAGGTGACTGTGAGGGAAAGCAATTTATAGTATTTCAAAATGGACATGTGTCATGGCCACCTCAGCCCCAATGCTGACCTTGTTGCTACATCCCCAGCTGTGCCCAGTTCCTCTCTGATTTACCAAAAGAAATCATGTAGAGGAGTGGTTTTCATTGGCAGAGCTCTCCCCTAAGGAAGTCCCATGGTAGCATCCAGATCATAGAATCACAGACTGGCTTGTGCTGGAAGACACCAAGTTCATCTTGTTCCACCCCCTGCCATGGGTGGGGACACCTTCCACTATCCCAGGTTGCTCCAAGCCCTGTCCAAATTGTCCTTGAACACTTCCAGGAATGAGGAAGCCACAGCTTCTCTGGGTAACTTGTGCCAGAGCCTCAGCACCTTCATAGAGAATTTCTTCCACACCTCTAATCTAAACCTAACCTCTGTCAGTTTAAAGCCATTCCTTTGTTCCATCTTCTTTCCCAGCTGGTGGATTCTGCACCCACAGAATTGTCCCTCACTCTGCTGTACTGAAGTTGGCAGAGCTGATTCTTTAATTCAGTCTGTTCCACCTTCTCACCCCGATGAGCCACACATAGACATCAAAGATATAAAAATAACTTAATTTCCCTTTGGATTACTTTAAACTTTGTTCTCCCATGAGCATTACGAAAATCCTCCCAACTTTATTCTCTGCTTTGGTCTCAACTTAATTAAAGTCTGCTGAAATTTTTACCAGAGATGTGTTTTCAGGAAAATTAAGAATTACAAGCATTTTCTGATCATATTAGGTTTGGTTTTTTATGAATGAATAGCTTGGTAAGAGCTCTTTTAATGTCCTCCATTGCTACTTCCAACCCATTTTGCATGGGCCATTTATTGCAGAAAAAGCAAATTTCTATTTGTGAACAGCAACAACAAAAAAGCTCCAGAGGAAAACAATGCTGATATTGCATTGTTTCATTCCTTGCAGATCTACCAAATCTCCATTTTCTTCTCAGATATCTTTAATTACTGACTACGATTATGCACAGCTACTGTGGCTAATCATAGTCCCTGGAATATTAAATATTTATGGTGCAACATTTTCACCCATCTTTAGGCCTAACTTATACTGCCAGCCTGTGTCTCAAAATTCTACGCTTTCCCAACTACTATTTGAGATTTTTATTCAATAATTAAAATTACTAGAAGAAAGAAAATTGTACAAAAATCTTCAACCAATAACCAGAGTTATTTTGGACTGTTTTTACCTACATCTAATATTTTATCATATTTCTGATGAACTTAGCAAACTTCTGCATATTCATTTATGACTTTTAACTTCAGTGTTACAATTCAAAGAGTTTTTGACAATAGGTTTTTATAAAATTGAGTGTTGAATGTCTGCATAACTTGCTTCAGAATAGCATTTACATATTAAACATTTTCTTCTTTATGATTTAGAAAATGTACTGATTACCTCTAGAGAGTAAGCAAGACTACTGAGCAATTTTACAGCTTTAGATTTGTCTAGATTGAAAATGACACAGGAAAATATAATCTCAATGATTTGCTGGTCAGATAAAAAGTTTAGTTGTTCACAACACACTGATCCTCTCACCAACAGATTAGCACTAAAGCTGAGTCAATAAAAAAAATTCTCTGGGATTTTTTTAAGAATAATTGAAAAAAAAAAACCAAAACAGAAAAAACCCACAACTATAATTTTTTGTTTGTTTGTTTATAATTGTAGCCAGAATTTAAATGTTCAGCAATGTCCCAAAATATAATCCAGGAATATTTTTAGTTAAAAGTGCTATGTAAAATGCACTTTGGGCTTATTTTAGTCAATGCAACCATAAAGTTCCACCTGCCTTAATAGGGTGGGGTGTTTTTAAATTAAGAGTCTGGCTGTCAGGGTTCTGGAAGGATAATTTTTAATTCAATGACTGACCTTGGGCCAGTCACAAATTCTCTCCTCTTCCTGGAAAACTAGTGTCAAAATAAATGTCCATCCCACAGAGGTATTACTGACCTAAATTTCACTGATTCTTCTACTGTATCCAAAGAAGTTACAACGAGTTGTCAGGTTGTGAAGTAGAAAATAAATTCAGTTATTCACACAAAATGCAAGGAGCACATGTTTACAACAGAAAGAAAAAGTGGATGAATATACATCAGATAGCCCAGGGCTTCATCATCACCCAGTAAATCAGAATCAGAGAGGACTGAAGGAAGGACACAAGGTTGGTGAAAAGGATGGGGAACCTCTCCTTTGGGGAAAGGCTGAAGGATTAGGTATGTTCTCACTGGAGGAGACAAGGCTCAGGAGGGAGTCCTATCACAATATTCCAGTACTTACAGGGAAGCTACAAGGAGGATAAAGCTCTTTCTTCTCAAGGAGACATATGGGGAAGACAATGGGCTGCAGGTACTGCTTGCACCAGGAAGGGTCTCATCTCAGGGTAAGAAATAAGTTTTTTTCACAGTGATAGCAATCCCTGGGTGTTGTAGTTGTCCCAGCCCTGCAAGTGTCCAAGGCCAGGTTGGACAGGGCTTGGAGCAAGCTAGGATGGTGGAAGGTGTCCATGCCCATGGCAGGGGGATGGAACAAGGTGATCTTGAAGGTCCCTTCCAAACCAAACCATTCTGTGATTCTATGATTTATTGGAACAACCTCCCTAGGGACATGGACATCCCTGTAACGGAGTCTCCATCACATCCTCATTTTGAGGTTTTCAAAACGTGTTGGACATGGTGCCAGATAATGTTCCTTTCCCACAGCAGGGTGGACCAGATGTGTTTTTGAGTCCACTTCCAACCTGATCTGCTTTATGATTTTATGGTTATTCAGTCCAAATTGCCTTAAATTATATCTAGAATGTATCTGTCAGCAGGAAGAAAACATAAGTCTGCAGGCTCAAGACTAAAACTTGAGAGGCTTGGTTTCATCCCTCCGTTTCTGTGTATTACCCATGTAATGAGTCAATCTCTCTTTGCTCAGTGGAGGGGAGTAGTAAACTCTAGTGGAGGCTGTCCCTGTCCATGACAAGAGATGGAATCAGATGACCTTTGAGGTCCTTTCCAACCCAAACCATTCCAAAATTCTGTGACGATGCTGAAGACAACAGAAGTGGGGACAGCTTACACCAGTTTCAGGTCCTCAGCTACATTTCCACCGAGGGAAGACAATGAACTTTGATGGCTCTGGGAGCTATCCCAGATTACAGATTTAGGAACTGTGATAACACAGTCCTATGAGCACTGCAAAAAGCCAGCAACTGGCTGATCCTACACAAGGATGGTTGGATCAGCTGCTCTTCGTGGAGTTGGGGTTTAACCTGGACAGAGGAATCAGTTGAATACACAAACTGCTCACTTATCCTTAATTCCCCAACAAGACTCTCCTGTTTATAGCTAATTCTGCTGTACAGCTTATGATTCTGGTATTTCCTGTATCATGGAACCATTTAGTGCTCCAGGCCTGGCCCCAAGCTCTTTTGCAAGACGCTTGCTCTAGACATGAGTTTTAGGAGAAAAACATTTTGTCATCCAAAAATGGCAGCTCAAAGAGATTTAAATAATTACAAATTCATGTTAAACTCATTAAATTGTTTTGGATAATTCAAAAAATGGTACTTTGAAAGTTCCTCATAAATTATTTAGGGAGGAGGGTGTTGGAAAACATTTAATTTTAAACTTTTGCAGCATTATATTTAAAAGACAAAAAAAAGACTAAAAAGGACTCTCATATTAAAAAGGAATTATGCTTTGTTGGACTCAAACCCACTTTTGTTGTTACTCCTTTTTTCTTGCAGTAGAAATAATAATAGCAACAAAAATCTTGGATCTGTTCCCTCCTGTTTTGTTCTTTTTTTCTGAATTTCTGTGGTATATCCAGAAAACTAAAACTTCATTTAATAATTCTGCTTCTTCAGAGAGTCACAATAAAAAGCTTGGTCTATGAGCAAAGGGCAAACTCAGCGGGTAAAAGTTTGGGAAAACAAAGGGGGAAAAAATGGGTATAGAAATAATAAATTTCATAAATTCTATATCAATTACATCTTCAGTAAAAGACATCATGTGAATCCAGGAACATCAATATAATTCTGAATGATCCCTTGTGCCCCAGTTATGGCGCTCACAACCTCTTCCCTGTGATATTCCTTATTCTGATAAAACATCTCCATGGCTTTTTTGTCCTTGAAGTCTACTGAGTGTTTTGGTTTGCTCCCCACAGACTAATCAGAGTATCTGAAAATGGCTGAGGGACAGTAATTTCAATCTGATTGGCCAAACTGGAAGCTTGAAGTGAACATAAATATTTATGTTTATCATAGAACCATACAATCACAGACCGGTTTGGATTGGAAGGGATCTGAAAGATCATCCTGTTTCAATGCTCCTTCCAAGCCATTCTATGATTTTATAATTCTGTGACAACACCACCATCTTCACAGGCCTTGAAGCATTGTCACACCAAAGGGGAATCTGTCCCTACAGAATCACTAAGGCTGGAAAAGGCCTCCAAGGTCATCAAGCCCACGATGAATGAGTGAATGCCACCATGCCCACTAAACCATATCACAAAGGGCCACATCTTGGTTTTCTTGATGATTCCAGGGATGGTGGCCTCACCCTTGTCCTGGGAAGCATGCTTTAGTGGCTGACCACCCTTTCTGGAAAGAGATTTTTCATAATATCCAACCTGTATTTTCCCTGGTGCAACTTGAAGGTATTTCCCTCTGACCTGTCACTAATTTCCTGGGAGAAGAGGCCAATCCTTCTTTCCAGGGAGTTGTAGAGAGTCCCCCTGAGCCTTCTTTTCTCCAGATTAAGGAACCTAAGCTCCCACAGCTGCTCCTCATGGGACTTATATTCCAGACCCTTCCATAGCTCCTTTCCCTTCTGTGGACACACTCCAACCCCTCAATGTCTTTCTTGCAGTGAGGAGCTCAAAACTGAACACGGGACTTGAGGTTTGGCCTCATCAGTGCCCAGCATTGCGGGGATGATAATTGCTCTGATCCTGCTGGCAGGAGATCAGTGGGAGTAGGAAAGCTGAGCTTTTTCTCCCATTTGTCTATCCTGGGAGCCTGCATTGCACTGTGAAAAATACTGAGAGCTACAACTTTCCAGAAAGAGAAGGAGAGAAGGGAAGAAGACGATCATGAATTCACCTTATCCTCAAGTTGTGCCTTTTCAAATGTCAACCTCAAGACAAAAGAAACCATAGGTCAGAATGAGAAATGCAGAGGAATTTAACACACATTTGTGAGAGAAAGGGGAAAAAAAATCCCCATCCAGATTTGGGCAGCAAAAAGAAAACACAGCAATTTTGTCATAGCTTCAGAGGCAGGGAACATTTATCATATGCTGTTACCTCCATTTCACAAGGAGATAAACCCTATGGAGTGAAGGTTGTACCCTCAGTGCACTTTAGATGGTGGGGATTCCTCTTGTACCTATGACTGTGTGCTAGGATGTGCTAAAAATGGTGGGAATCTGAATAAAATCCAGGTTTTGTATGCAAATATATTCATTAATATGCAGGTGCTAAGTGGTAATAGTACCAAAGCATTAGTGCTTGGATGTGATTCATAATTAGGGTGGAAAAGGTACAATAAAAATCAGTGTTTGCATCTAGACAACACATAAATCAACCCTGTAAGCAGCCAGCTAGAGAGGGATCCTTAGAGGAAAAGCCTTGCACATTTTGTTTAAAGATTAAAGTTCTTCTTGTGTTTAATCAGTTTTAGAGTGTGAAGGAAAACAGGATTAATTACAGTCCCTCCCATCAGTCTCCCATACCGGCAGAGTTACAAATGATGCATCTCTACAGCAAAATGGCCACCATCAGCAGCAGGCACAGGGAAAGCTAATTGTAATTAAAGAGTTTATTTGGAATCAGAGAGCTGAGTTTTAATCAGGATGAGAATGGAGCCTTGCTGTGGGAGCCTTCAGAAAGTGTTTACCGAGCAGAATGGGCTTTTTTTAACAGAGAGAGGTCGTCAAACTTCTGGAGTGGGTTTTCAGCTTGATTATCTCCTCAGTGGGATGTGGATGAAAATCCTTGTGGGGCCAATTATTAGTATTATTTTGCAGTTTTATGGTGTTTTTATGGCATGTGCCCCTCAATGCTCTCAGAGGACTTTGCAAGGGGCAGGTAGAACCACCAGTCATGGAATGGTTTGGGTTGGAAGGGGCCTTAAAGATCATCTTGTCCCACCCCCTGCCATGGGCAGGAACACCTTCCACTATCTGAGGTTGCTCCAAGCCCTGTCCAGCCTGGCCTTGGACACTTCCAGTGATGGGGCAGCCACAGTTTCTTTGTGAAACCTGTGCCAGGGCCTCAGCACCCTCACAGGGAAGAATTTCTTTCTACTATCCAATCTAGTGAGGTTTTTTTTAAAGAAGCTAAGGATGCTGCAAGAAGGCAGAGTGGCACTGGTGCGCACAGAGCTGCACACTGAGTCATCCCAGACTTCTACAGCAGAATTCACTACATCCTGCCTGGAAAGGAATCACACAGATTGGGACTACCATGACCTCAACTTCAGTTGCAGATCTCAATGAAAGTCACATCTCATGGGTCAGATTTCTGGATGACTTTGCAAACACTCCCATCAGCACAGGCACTTACCAGCTTCTGAGTAGAACTGTGTCCATTCAAATTCTGACTTAGGGAAAACAGAGACAGGTGGCTCCAGATGCAGGACACCTCCATCCAAATCCTTGAAAAGGGCTTTCCTTGAGCCTTTGCATCTCTTTTCGGGGAGCATGGTGCCTTTAGAGGTTTGTACACTGGTAAGTAGGAAAGGTAACGTTATTATTAGTGGCTTGGAACAGCCAGAAAAGCCTATAAATTCTATGTAAGCCATTAATTACTGGCTGCCAGAGAGGAAGATACCTGTGACAGGACAGGTGTGTGGAGAGGAGCTCATCTCACTGAGACAAATATAAGAGTTGAGACGAATAATTTCCTAAACAAGGGTCTATATTGACTATAAAAGGAGGTCAGTGTGTTTAAATAACATGCCTAATTTTTGGAACACTAACATGCAGTGAGCTGAATGGCTTTCAATTGCAGATTGACTAAAGGTTCAACACAGCTTAAAGGATCTGGTGAACTGAGCATCTCACACCCATGGCAGAATTCAATACGATAAAAAGAACTGAACTCCAGCAAAATCCATGGAGATATTTTCAGATTGCTACATGGATTCACATTAAGCCTTGAAGAAAATGCAGAATTTTTTGGTCTCAGGCTGAGAAAACGCGATTGCTGGTACCTTGAATGGGGCGAACAGGTACAGGCAGAGATTTGCAAGTAAGGGCAGAGGAATAAAAAGGCCAATTCCATCAACCAAGCTCAAAAGAGGCAGAGAACAAAGACTCCTCTGATCCTGACAGTTCAGTTCTTGACCATCTCTCAGCAGATCCAGCATTTCTGCTGGTTAGGTCTACCAGTGGGACAAGCAAAGTTCTTAATGGATTTGCTATATTCTCTGATGTTTCTATTTCCTTTCTTGCTCCAAGGCAATGCTCATCTTCTCATTGACAGGACGTATCCATCAAGATATCCCTCCAGGATGCTGAAGCAGAACAATGCAGCCACATCCTGGATCAAGCTCAGCAGCTGCAAAGGTGGATTAAATAAATGCATGCAGATATTGCATGAGGAGCACTGGGAGATGTAACACTCTCAGAGGCTCAGCAGCCTCCCAAGGAAGCATTCAGAAATCCATGGGCATTCCTCACATTTGAAAACCACCAGCTCTTGCAGTGGACCGGGTATTCAGCAGCTCACTACCAGCAGAATATTGTGGGATGGATACAAGAGTGAAACATAATGGGAGCTGACAAGCTGGACAGGGCTCAGAAATCTACACGCAAACTAATGCCCAGAGCAAAAAGCAAAAATATAGAATAAAATAAGAAATTCTGGCAGAAGGCTGGAGGGGCTCTAAACATAGCAGTGCGGGACACCTCCAATTATTTTTGACTGGCAAGTGGAGTCCATGCTGGAATTTTTTTTTGCTACTTCAAGGCTTTCCTGACATAGCCTCTGCATCATGTTCAGTGACTGCAATAAATAAATAGGCATGTGGTTTCCATTGGATGTGGTATGTCTAAACCACTGCAACCAGCAGTGACTTAAGGTTACAGATGAAGTTCTCCCCTCCCTCCTCAACACTCACAGATGATATTCTCCCTGGGCAGGAGCAATTCTGGCAATCATTTGACATCTCACAGCCTGCCTGGTACTGATCAACATTTCTGATGTGATCTCGCAGGCACAAATCAAGCCACGCTTCCCCGACCAAAAGGACATTCCCTGTCTCAGGGTTTTTTTCCTGGAGGTCTTGACATTTTCTGAAGCCTGAGGCTGAGAAGTCAGAGATGCTCAGGATAGGGGTTTAAGAAATGGGATATGTGAGGCTTGTTTTGCTACACAAATGTCAGGAAAAGAAGAAATCCAAGAGGATTCATTCGGAGATGCACCTTGATGGAATTCAAAACTCAAATTATAAAAGATTGCCCTAAACTAAATTTGGTGGTGTTTTTCCATTTCTTTTTTTTTTTCCTCCTGTATTTGAGTTTTTCTGTGCATGTTTGTTTGATGTCAGAGCTTGTTCATTTTTGTCAGACAGGAGCAGTACAAAAGCTGATATGAGGGGAGGATAGTTCCAAAGCTGTAGGTGTTTGTTTTTTTTTTTTTTTTTTTGAAAAAAGAAAGTTCAGAATGAAGCATTTTACCTCGTTGGATGAAAGTAGAACTTGTCCTTCTCACTGACATGTAACATCCTTGATGTCTCTGCTGTGATGAGAGGCATGATGCCTAAATGATCAGCATTTGACATGATACAGACATCCCTGTCTTCACTGTAGCAGCTCTGTGCAAAACCAGTAAAGGTGACTTCTGCCAAGGATTGAGAGAAGATCAAGCAAGGAAAAGTGGTTAAAAGAGTGCCATAACTAGAGACATTAAAGTTGTTTTCTTCATGTGATGTTTCCCATGTTAACATTGCCCCCATATATATAGCAGTGCAAATTATTTTTAAATCAGACTAACAGCATTGTTCATAGATTTTCATGTGGCTTTAGAATACTCTGTATCTAAGTTATATCCTGAGTTGATACAAACCAAGTCATGCCATAGGAAATGAAATCAAAGAAATAGTAACTGAGAGAGAAAACAAAAAGCAAGAGCATTTAATAGATTTTCATTTGAATAAGTAAGAACCAGTTAAATAATAACCTGCCTTGCATGGTTTTTCTACTTGCCAGAGATTAATACAAGACAAGCAGGGTGTGATGACACATACTTGGCTCTGGCACTCAACTCTTGTGCAGCTCCAAAATCCATATTGCACCATTAATTTTTTGTGAGGTTCTGTGCAAGTCTATTTCTCTTTCTCTATCTCTCTTACTCCTCAGTAAAAAGAGGATAATGAATTTTCTTACAAAAGTAAGTAGCAGTGAGGAATAAAGACATGAAAAGCTGTGAAGTATTTAGATCTCACCATTGCAACCAGCTATCAGGGGTCTGCTGTATTCAAATATTGCTCTGGGGACTGAAAAATTCATTTGAAAAAAAGATTCACGATACATAACAGACTTCTATTCCTCTTGTGCAATCTCTTATAGCAATAAAGGTCATAACTGCTTCTGTGAGTCGTAGTTCTTATGTTCTGTGACAATTCTATCCAAGGTGTGATATTCACTTCTCAGATTTGGTATCTTTATTTAGGTGGAGGTAACTGTGGGTTATCAATTGGAAAAGTAACACAGAAGGAAGGTATGTGTGAGGTAGAATCTGTACATTATCACAAGACATAATTATCATCGAATCATAGAATCCAAGAATGGTTTGGTTTGGAAAGGACCTTAAATATCATCTCATTCCAACCCTCTGCCATGGGCAGGGGCATCTTCCACTATCCCAGGCTGCTTAAAGCCCCGTCCAACCCGACCCTGAATACCTCCAGGGATGGGGCATCTACAGCTTCTAGGGGCAACAATTATTCTGCAGTAGATTCAGGAAGTGAAATATATCAAATAATATTTTTTTCTTAATTAAACTGTATCAAGCTGTAGAAGAATTCTGTTATCAATTTCACTGAGGCTCTGATTTCTCCAACAGTCCATTTGTGGGAGGCTAAAACTTCAATTGGAAAAAATGAAATGAGTGAAGAAAAGCAGTGACAGAACAGTCTGGTCAGTGGAGGCAGAAGACCAACCTTTCAGCTTTATGATTCCCAGGGCTTTTGGACAATGCCCAGAAGTTTTGTGCCAGGGATGCTCTGGCCTTTGGCTGGGAACAGTGCTGAACGTGGGCCACAAAATCCCGACACGGCCTCTTAGAGGGTAGCGTGGGGCTCGGTCCTGGGCTGTTGGATCAGCTGAGTGAGGCTTGATCCTATCTCTAAGGCAGTCAAAAGTCGAGCTTGTTGCGACAATGACAGAGTTTTTAAGTTCTATGAATTTTTTCCCCGTGTAGCATTGCTTGGTGTAGGCACAGTGCACCATTGCCAGGAGTCCCACGGTGTTGTCCACCAGCACCACATTGTCCACAATAATGCTGCCTCCAAGGTGGAGCATGACACCATAGTCATAATTCTTATAGGACAGAAAACCTGTGATTCTAGTGCAGGTCTGAAATCCATTTTCCTCGTACAGGTGAACGCCGTGGAGGCTCGAATGGGCCACATTTCCACTGCAATATTCTCCTGCTAGTGAACACTCCTGGCCCCTGATATGGAAGCCAATCCTCTCGGATCCTCCCACAACATTGCCATGAAGGGAGACACCAGTGGCCAGGTTCACCTTGATGCTGGCAACCCAGTTTAATGAACCTGCTGGCTGCCTGCTCAGAATAACAAGGTTCCTGATGAGGGAGTGATTTTTCCCTTCCAAATCAACGCCAGGTCCAGTGGTGTTGAACACCACGTTATCGTGCAACAAAATCCCACTGCTCTGGACTGCTTTAATGCCAGCTCCACAGCTGCCACTAATGCTGGATGACACCACTGAGGACCCCTGGGATACGTTCCTGAATTCAATGGCAGAAAGCTGAGGAGGCCCAAAATTCAAAAATTGAACATTTAAGAGTTGAAGAGCACCTGCAATGAGATAAATGGAGTGAAATAACAGCTAATTAAGAACCATTTAGGACAACCATATTAACAACATATAACAGCAGGTATTTTGTCAGTGTATTGTCGTGATGGGAATTTGTTAATAAATATATGCAAAGTCATAGTAAAACCTTACAAAACACAGAGCAGCCCCTCCTAAAATATCTTCTGTTATTTATTAATTTTTAGTGGTGCTCATGTTTCATACTTGCTGACAGTCAGTTTGTTCTGACTTTCATAGCACATGTGAATGGATACACATGTTGCTGCACCTCTTTCCTGGGCAAAACCGGTGTGCTTGATGAGGACAGGTGAATCTCAGCTACCTTCAAACTCCATCCCACTGGAGTCTGTGAAGTGTCCCACCAGCATCCTCCCAGCACAAGCCACATCCGACCGGATCTGCAGGTTCCGTGTGAGGAGCCCAACCTCCGCAGCCAAAGGGATGCTTCTGCCATCTTCTGTGTCATGGGGACTCCCTGGGGAGTTTCAAGAAAGCAAATGTGATAAGTGTCTATCACAGCTATTAGCCTACTTTGAGGGACATAGATCCTGACAGCTCCTCTGCAGAATCTGCACTGACATTCAGGTGTGTTTCACCCCCAGCACAATCTGCGTGCATCGGCACAAAACCAGAAAGGCCACCTGCCCATCAAATATTCACTGTGTGCTTATATTTTACCAAGACATCTCGCTTTTAGAACAAGAAGGTGCTAAACCTTTCCCCTGCAGTGTGCAGGTGCCAAAGCAATGAACAGGTTCACATTTAATTTTTTCTAAGCTCTGCGTGCTGGAGTTACTCTGCAGCACACTGCAGAGTTGATCTCCGTGAATTTTCCTCAGGATCAGACTAATGTCAGTGCCAAAACACTCTTTGCAACAGAGGCTTGCTTGTGTGTGTTTTCTAAAAGGATTTTAAAACACTTTTTTCAATGCCTTTCTGAAGGAGACTTTTCAAGTTTATGCAGCTGTCTAGCTTGGATTAATCTCAGGTGACTTTAGACATATGCAGATGTGATTTAGTTATCCAGACTGGTTTTGTGCATGATGGAGAGCAACAGGCAAATCTCAAGTGCAATTTGTTGTGTATTTTATATACCTGCTTTAGGGGCAGATAAAATACGAGTGAGAAGTATGTATTGTATGTATTTTTCTGCTTTAATTATCAAGGGAGCTGAGAGTGACTGGCTCATGTGTGAACATTTACTGCAAGTCTCTACATTTGCCAAGGTGAAACTCAGTATTTACCCGTTAATTGTTCTATCAGTGCTTTTTTTTTTTTCAGCTGTATCTAACAACTGCTGCATTACTCAAGGGGTAAGCAGTAATTTCCCCTCATGATACAATTATTATATCTACTAAAAAGAAAGGCCTAAAATGTATAAACTCCTGGAAATAAAGTCTAGATGTTCTATGCTTTGAACTGCACATTTTGTTTGAAAAATGCAATTGTCATAAAAAACTGTGCCATGGAGGCTACTGTTGATTAACACTGTGGATAATTGCAGACCAAAGCTCAATTCCAAGTGAAGCTTTAATTACTGGGGAATTTAAACATTCACCATTTAAAACATGATATTTCTGGATCTTTTTATCCATTACACTCATTTCTGTGCCTACTGGCTGGAAAAAAGATTGAATTTTAAAAATATTGATGTGCACAAGAAAAATCCTCGGTTTGAAGGTTCAGAATTTGACCTGTTAATAAAATCCTTTTGTTTTTGTTAAATAGATGGTAATAGATTCACTTTATAGGCTGAAATAAAAGTAAATAAGTATTAACAATGCATCCCTTTTTCCACAAAAATATAGATTCCATGCAATCTACACAGAAAATAGAGATACATGCAGATTTTAGGTTTATTTAGATAAATACATTATTTTCATGCAGTGGAATTGATAAAATTTTGTATTTTAAACTTTATGAATATAATTATTTTGAAATTTGAAAAAAGGGTGGAGTTTAATTATTTTCCAGGTTTTTGACATACCATAGAAATTTTGCAAAAGGCCTAAAATCCTACATTTCTTTTTTCCTTTAAAAGAGGGAAAATTACTTTCTCTCTCTGTGAACCAGCTCAACTTCAAACACCAGAAAGTTTTCCCAAACAATTCAGCATTGAATTGATTCTATTCACAGAAATTCATGTTAGAATCAGCAAGCTAAAAAAAGTATATGGAGAAAGAAATGAAGACACCACAAGGAAGTAGAATTGATCTTGTTGAGATACGAAATGGAAAGTCAATACTTCAGAAAAAAACTCTCAAAAAAAGGAAAGAAAAATTCCTTACCAATGTGCCTGTGCAGAAGATGTTCATGAATTCTTATATTATGACCATGGACTTCTTTAAGTGTAACTACTTCAGCTTGGTGGGCTTCATAGGAGGAAGAGCTGATCACAATATCCCCACCTTGATCCCAATCTACTTCATCCTCCACAAAAATCCTGTAATACCATTATATAAACTTAATGTCATTACACTTACTAGAGTTAGGCTCACAAATTTCATTAAAAATGAACAGTTTTGCTCAGGGAGATCTGGGGAAAAAAAAAAAATGTCCACAGGCTATGCTGTAGGAAAAGCCCCTTTAGGGCTTTCTGCAAAAACAGATGTCTGAAATATGCGGGAGTAAATTAATCCTGAAGCATCTACTTCACACCATTGATTAACAACATACACAGTTCCAGTACAGCATTTCAGAGCTCAAGTTACCTCCAAAAGACATATCAGACCATTTTTGGTGCCAGGAATATTCTACAGAGCTGAAAGTCAGCTTTGGATTTAGACAACAACCATGTGCAGGGTTGTGTGGCTGTCTGCACTTGGCATCTAAGCTTCCACCAGAGCTTGGTGCAGTCAGTAGTGGGTGAAAAGAAATTCAGTTCTCTGAATTGGGCACTTTGAGCAGGATTTGATTCCCTAAACAAGAGCACCTCTTGCTATCTGAGATATTCCAGGGTATCTAAAACATCAGCTGGCAGATGTGACAGGACTGGTTCCTGAAGCATTCCTGGAGATAAAGGTGCAAGCCATGGAGGGACCCCAAAAGTGTCTCAGAAGAGCCCAAAGACACCTCAAATGGGCCCAAACCATCTGTTTAGGAACCTGAATCCTGCCCTTGGTAGCTGAACACCCTCTAGGCACCAGCACTTAAAAAACTCTGCTGGCTATTGAACATTGCACAGAGTCCTGCATTTATTTGTTTTAATCTTGAACTGAAGATCCCCTTTTACAGTCAAAGTTGTATTAGTAGTTCAGAGGATTTTTATCTTCACATAGGGAAAATAAAAGTGTTTAGTGACAGCAAAATGCACAATGATCAGTGTTCATCTCTATTTGATAAACACCTTGTCCTGTTAAGGGTGACTGCTGCCAGCCAGGTCATGATCTAAACTCCTCAGGGAATTATTGAGGAAAAAGGGCACTGAATGAATTCAGACAATGCCTCACATTCAGTCTAGAGTGACAGAAGTGCAGAGAGAAAGGAGATTCCTAAAGGGATGGTTTCAAGTTTTTCCAGAGTCTCTTTCCCCAATATTTTTCAAAGATGAGTAGGTTCCAGATGAGCACTTACAGTATACAATACCTGTGAATATTCAGTAGAGAAATCCACCAAAAAGTATTACTTTTTTTTTTTACTTTTTTTTTCTTTTTTTTTTCTGCTTTCCTTTTCTTTAACTGTCTGTATGTCTGGCTTTAATCAGTCACTTCTNCTGTGCATATCTTCTGAAATGGCAGGAAAGTCCTTCCTGAACTGATGAGCTGATTCATACTGGAAAAGGATATAGAGCAGCTCCTCTCCTTCAATAAAATCCACTTCCTCCAGCTTTCATTTTTCTTCAGCTTTCATATTCCAGCACAGCTTTACCTATTTCCTGTATTCAACCACATTAATTCTTTGCTGGCTGTTGGTAGACTTTGAATGAAAAATAGGGTTGTTGGGTTTTTGGTTTTTTTTTTTTTTCCCTTTCTTTTAACAACTGAAACAACTCTTTGTGCTGTATTTAATGTGCATGCATTAACTCCAAACACTTGTATCTTAGCACCTCATGATATTTCACATAAAATATCTGGGCAGCAACCCAGATCTAGCCTGGATCCATTTCATCTGAGTGTTTAACTGGCATGCTTCAGTCAGACTCTGCTTACTCTGATCTCCCATCTCAGTCAGGGAAGGAGAAGAATTTCCAGAGGGTGATTCTAAAGTTGCAGGGTTTGGATCAGGATCAGCTACACAGCAGTTCCTAAACAATTAATCTACACTGAACACACAACTCTGAGAGAGATCACAACAATTGAGCTCTACTGGTGAGGTCTTTGTGCTTCCACTGCTCATCTTTACAATCATTTCCCTAAATGCTGACACCTCTACCCTGATGGGAATTCTTCCAATGAGGCTTTGTTAGGCCTGGCGGGAAGGAAGGAAGGAAGGAAGGAAGGAAGGAAGGAAGGAAGGAAGTAAGGAAGTCATGGAATGAA
>VXBC01003690.1:483616-555963 GCA_013399945.1 Ploceus nigricollis
AGGAAGGAAGGAAGGAAGGAAGGAAGGAAGGAAATCAGTCTCAGCTTGATTCATCCTTAGAATTTAATTTCTTTAGAATTAAAGTTAATCTGGGTTGGAAGGGACCTTAAAGATCATCAGCTTCCCCATCAGGGTGCAATTTTCTGTTACCTAGGCTGTTTTTTTCTATCTAGACAGAATTCAAACAGAGCCCATCACAAAGGGAAAGAATAAGGCAACTCACAGGAATATTAAATACAAGTCATAGCAACAGGAGCCAAAATTTAATATTTGAAAGCGTATTTGGCCAAAATACCACCTTTCATTGCCTGGAGCAACATTAATTCCCAGATGTGTCCAAGGCATCCTAGGATAAGCACTATAAATTTGCACCTGTCCATAAACTCCTGGGGGAAAAAAAAAAAAAAGAAAGAACAGAAGGAGGATTTCAATGGTTAAAGAAAAAGAGGTTTGAGAAGAACTGAAGCAATAACTAAATATATGGAAATTTTTATATTTATTAAAGTATGTTTGTATATTTTATGAGAAGTGTAAGAACAGCACAAAGCCTTCACTCAAAATACAAAGTGAAGGAGCAGTAAGTCCTCAATAAAGTAAAATGACCATTGCATGTACAGGCAAGAGAGGGGATTTTACCACAGAAGTCTCATGGACACAAATTAGAATTGAAGGAATTGCAGACAACAATATCTACCATTAAAAAAATAATCTAAATAAACAAATTAGGTAAAAACTCCAGGAATGAAAGGTACAAAAAATTAGGCGGCTATTATTAATCTTTCTGGACAATTAACTTTTTTTCCCCCCCTCTGGAAAAGGGATCCAAAACCAGAGGACAAATCCAAAATACAGAAGCTTTTCATAGAGATTATATGTCCCAGAAGATTAAATATTAGCTTTAAAATATGTGTACCTTTGTTTGAAGTTTATCTGTACAACATAGTAACAGTCTCAACAGTGGTAGGTTTGGATATTACCAAAAATTATTTTCCTATGAAAAGTGGAATTCATGTTTCATACCAATACTCCCTGGGTGGACATTTATATCCTCCAGACGATCACAGTAAATCCCTTCAGAAGCCCGAAGAAGGAACAGCAGCTTTAAATCCCTTTCTAGGGGATGTTGCAAAGAACCTGCAATAAAGACAAAACAGCATCAAACCCACCACAAAAGTATCCATGGCTTCTGTGACACTGAAAATGGGAGAGAAACTAGGGGGAGGATACGTGTGAATCTGGTTTTAAAGAAATATCTAAATGGAGAATTAATATTTCCTTTCTCAACCAGTTTTTGCCTTTTTGCTCCTTCACCAGTTGCAGGATAATCGTGCAGCAAGGATGGGAAAAATGGAAAGATTGAGGAAAAAAAGTAGGGAAAAAGAAAGTGCCCATGAAGTTTTGGTGTGTGCAATGGTGATAAGTCTGCACAGTAAATTGTATTCCAACTTTGCCTTAATTTCTTTCACCAAGGGTAGTTTACAGTTTCAGAGGAAAATGGTCTAGCACTAAACAGATACTAAGGAGGAAAAAGTAGGACAGCTTTTGCCCTGGAGAAATGTATGCGGAGTCCAGTAAAGGAGTTCAGCGTTCCTTTAAAATTAGAGATTAAATCAATTATGCAACAGAAAACTGCAGCAGATGTAGAACTAAAATATATATATGTATCTGTACAAAATTAGCTGGCCTGTCATGTTCTTTTAATATTTAAAAATTACTAGTTTGGAAAAGAGAGCTGATTTTATATCCTAAAGAAACACTTTGCTTTAAGAGCCTTTTTTTATTTAAGTGAAATCAATAAAACAATTAATTGTTCCCCACCAGCATCTGACTGATAACTGAGGATATTTAAATTCTCTGTACACCTTTTTAATGGATAAAAGGCAAAGAGTACAAGACTTGCATGTTCCCCATCTAATATATCTCACACCAGTGAGCGCATATATTCTCTGGGGACATGGAGGGAATTATTTTTCAGTGTCCATCACCCACCCAAACCAGGTTTGATTTCCTTGTTTAAACTCCCATAACTGTGTTTTGAACAGAGGAAAAGCAGGAATTAGGTTGTTTCCAAATATGTTTTCATATTTCAAATTTCAAAAAATTTCTCATGTTTTTTACTCCTGGTTACAAAGCATTTACTATTATAGCTAAGTCAGTTAAAACCATCTCATGTATCCAATTCTCAGCTCATTTTTAAAACAATTTTTAAGCAGGCTTCCAGACTTAACAAACACGTACAAAGGATTGGAAATGGGGATTCTATAGGATGAACTGGAAGTTCTCCCTCCCTTAAAAGACTTGCATCTACATTTAGCTAAAAATCATAAATTTTAGTCCAAAAAAGCACAACATATTAAGAAATGTTACCCTTGTTAAAAAAAAGCCAAAACTACACAAATAAAAAATACAGTCAGAGTGAGAAACAAAGGTCATAATAAAAGTATTTATAATGGAAAATAAAATAAAATGAAAAAGGGAAGATAATATTCACAGAAATTCTCCAGTGGCTGGAAATTGTAACTGGTAAATGACACAAAAGAACACAGTAGTCATAAATCAGTAGCAAAATTCTGCTTCTTTTAAGAATATTTAGAAGAAAAATAGGCTTAATACTTGCTTATTGCCATCAATAGTTCCATGGGTTTAAGTCAATGGATTTCAGTAACTTGAATGCAAGTGCTAGCAGAGAGTTTTAAGGGAAACCCATTGGACTATTAAGGTGGACTCTTCAATAATTTTGGGATCACTCGTGATGTCTGAGAGTCCTTGAAGAAAGCTAATATTGTGCCAATATTTCAAACAAAGATAAAAGTAAGAGCCCCAGGTAATTACAGGCCTGTCAACTTGACACTGATTCTGAGGAAAAATAAATAAAAATGGAATGTCCAACTCTGAACACAATTAATAAATCATTAAAGGTGGATGATATAATTAATGCCAATCAACCTGCTTTTATAGAAAAAAAGGTCCTGTGAAACTTCCTTGTTATCGTCTCCTAATGAGATTACAGGTCTAGTTGATAAAGATAATAGCTTTGATATCGTATAATTGGCTTCTCCAAGGCACTTGGCTTAGTAGCACAAAACTTTGTGATTAACAAATTACAGGAGTACAGCAGGAACATGGCACACACTAATTTACAGCCTGAGTGACTGGAATGGGGACATGGATTCAACCGGGTCTGGTCCTGCAAACCCTGTGGCGTTCAATGTTTTATTAGGGACCCAAACTTGTGTGAAGATACTGAAAGTAAGCAGATAAACTGACACAACTGGAGAGAACAATTACAAGGATTCTCTAGGAAAGTCAGCAGGAATTTATAAGAGAAGAATTAGGGAAAAAGTGAAGAATGCTCTAGGGGACCCTGCTTGAGCAGGGTGGTTGGATTAGATGACCTTCAGTGATCCATTCCAACTTTATCCATTCTGTGATTCTCTAATATTGGACATAATAAGGCAAGATGTCTTGAAAAGGTAAGAATCTCTCTGGGAATGAATGGAGAACAATGAAAAACAAAGGGAAAAGCTGAGTAAGGTTTCAGATACACACTTTGGCTAAGTATAAATAGATTCCAGTGGAATGACCCATGAAAATGAAGATATGGAAGCAGCAGCTGCTTCAGCTTACTCATAAGGGGACTCAAAAATATTTAATTCACACAAGTCACAGGAGCTGGGTAAGTTTCAGAACCTTATGAAGTAAACAGCAATGAAATCACAGCTCTTGTAATAAGTAATTTTGTTGGATACAGCAGCTTGCCACAAACAACAGGAATCATGGTTTCTGCAACACATAAGCGAAGGATCTGGGCTTTAAGTGTCCATCTTTGGACTTTTGTTGTGAAAACTTCAGACTTCTTGTCCCACTTTTCTGTAGAGAGCAAGTCCTACCTAAGACCACACCAAACTGCCCAGCTCCCCATCCTGCATGAGATGAGTGGAAATGGATCCCCTTTCATGCTCCTACTCCAGCTGGAAGCCCTGGCAATTTGATGAGCAACCTGATTGATCATAAAGTGAAATATTAATATGCCACTGGCAGAGAACCAGGAAAAAAGGATACTTGCAACCTGGAAATTACCAAAAGGTGGAAATGTCTGGTGAGATGTGCAGAAAAGGTGAGGAGGCACTAAAGACAGAGGCAGGACTCCCTCAAACACGTGTTCTTCCAATTGCACTACACAGTGCAAAAAACCCCAATCATTTATGATAATCCTGTGTTAAACAACGATGTGTAAATAAATTCACCACTGATACAAACTGTGGAAGTGTGAGATGCAAATGTTGAGATTGTAACACAGATCTGTTAGCACAATGGTTTCAGCTGGTGCATAATCCTTCATCAGGTCTAACCCCTGGAGAGGAGAAAATGTACTACAAGGAAAAAAAGAGGGAATAAACAGGAGAACAGAAATAGAGATGTGTTTTTTCTACCCAGATTTTCATTTATTCTGGACTGTGGTCTGGATCTAGTTTGTTGAGTTTTAAAAGCATTTTCCATTGTTTTCATATTTCAGTTCTGTTCCAGATGTTCCTCCTGACAGATTTTTGCTGTATTGTTTGGGGTTTTGTTCCACAGCAAAACCCATCCAATTCTTTCCTAGAATAGTGGGTGTTCCTCCCTTCCAGCCTTCTCGTTTTTTTCACAACATAACACTCTGCAACAGCTGTTGCATATAAGAGCAACGAAATCTCTGAGATAAGATCTCCTCCCTTCACCTGGCAAACAGACTTTGCTGAGTATCTTGCTGGGACCATCTCCTCTATCTCTGTTTCCTGAATCCAAAACTTCTCAGACTCTAAGTACCCAGCTATTTTGAAAACTGTGCCATACTTTCACCAGAAAGTCTGAGGAGCTTTTATTCATGGTCAATACACAGCTGGACAGCACCTACTGTTGGTTCTCTTCTGGAGCTTCCTTCAGGTGCTCAGGCTGCACTCTGGAAAACAGCCTGGAATAGCAGCCAAACAAGGAGACCTCACTTGGTTGCCTCTTTCTGCCAAATGTACAGAAGATTTCAGAAGTCCTCAGCTCCACATCTCCACAGCTGTGGAGTAGAAACCAACAGCCAGAAGTGGGGGATGAATGAGGAAAAAGTGGTGAAACACGTAGGATGGGATCTGAGAATCCCAGTGCCCTCCAAATCCTCTCTTGGATGGCAGATACGAGACAGGGATAAATGACTGAAGAGTGGGATTTTAAGCAGAAGTTGCAGGCAGGGGAGACAGCTGAGGGTGCCCAGAATGATAGAAAATCCTTCTAATTAGGCAACTGAACTATATTTCCGGGGAGAATCATATACCTACATTTGTTTTTTTTATGTAGATTTTTAATGGTTTTTTTAAATGTTTTTTTAATGTAGATTTTCTCTAGATACCTTTATTAACTAGTCCCACTGACTGCAGGGGCTCCGTTGGTTATATTGGACAGACTTTTACTGGAACAGCAGCTCATGTGCTGATGTCCACATTACACTTAAATTTGGGTGTCTTGAATATGTGAACCAAATCCCTTCCCTACAAGGTGCAATCAGTTAAAAGAAACTGAATGGTTTGGAAGGGGTAAAAGCCAAACAGAGGCTGAGGGGTTCATTGAAGGGAATACAAATAGTCCAATGAACTTTTCAAACCACTTTTTTTCTGTGATCTGGAATGAAAATACGTCTTGTTGCACCAACAGAATCCCTTCTTCATGCAAGTTGGACAGCTATGCAGGGATGATGTGTGACTGCAGGGTGGGACTCAGCCCACAGCCAAAGATGGAACCCACACAACAGAGGTGCTGGAGAAGTTGGAAAAGACAGTAAATTGGTGAAACTCACTGGTGCTCTAATTACTGTTCTTTATTTACTGCTAACGCATGGCCATTTAATGAAATACACTGATTTACCATTTGACAAATCAGTATGGGGGTTCTTCCTGAAAAAAAAGGGGAATAAATGTATTAATTCTCTTACCACAAGCAAGATAAGGGGCATTAGAATTGTCTGGGGTTCCCTCTGCAGACAATCAAGCCATGAGCTAATGATGACCTTAGGCTTCTTGCCTCCAATGAGTGACATGACTGACAAGCAGCCATCAGGAGATATGCGAAGGAAAGAATGTGACAAGTTGAAACTAAAAAGAGAAATCCTATCTGGATAATTAGTGGCGAGCTCTACTATAAAAAGCAAAAGCAGCCTGCCAGCAAAGAGCAGCTGAGTGCAGTTTAGTTCAGGATGAGTCCAATGGATCAATGTGTGCCGAGTGAACTTCTGCATTTTCCTCAGGTTTATTGGGAGCTGAGGGCTTTGCTCAGCAGTGGAACAGGGCACTTTCTGCACATATCATCTGAGTTTTAATGCTTGTGGGTTAAAATGGACAGAATCATCTTAGCCGAGAATGGAAAAACAACTGTGAGATGTTGAACTCATAATTTCTTACCTTGTTTTGACACAGATGTGCTAATGATATTTAGCACTTTGCCTTCTCTCTGAACCTCAAACTCCCCTTTTATAAGCTGGAAAAATAGCCAATTTTTACAGTATCATAGTGCAGAGAAATAGAAATAAATGGTATAACGAAAATTCTTCTGCAAACATCGTCATAAAATAAAACATTTTGAAGGATAAAGTGAAAGAGAGAAACTCCTTATCTTAGAGGTAGGGCTATGAAAATAGAAATAATCAGAAAGTTTCCCTGGATCCAACAACACTGAAGGTCTAGGAGCACTCAGAGAAATTCCTGTGGGGGTAGATCCACACATTTTCCTCTGGGTTTTCCAAGGGTTCTGACAGAGTTCTTTGTGGATCTTAAATCATCTCACACTTTCCAGGGATAATAATTCACAGGGATTGTGATCATACATTAAAGAGAAAAGTGATGACTGACCCTGCATGGTCAATGATGTTCCAAAAATTCTGATTTCCCAACCATCACTATTTTCTCATCCCAGTTTGCCTGTAAATTATTGTTTCAATAAAATTAATTAGGTTCTTGTTATGATTGATAAACTCCAATTTTACACTGATTTTTTCCCTTTGTTACATATTTCCCATCATCATTTAGTTGCTATGCACTTATGATCATGACTTAACCTTCTGACTTTGTTTTTTCTCTGCAGAGAAGTCAAGTGCTCTGGAGGACACCAAACCCAAATAAGATGAATTTCTAAACTGATCATTGTTCTCTAGGAGTTTAAGGGAACAAAATACTCCAGCTTTACCAGAAAGTCTTTGTCCCAGGCCATGGAATTAGAAGGAACAGCATGTGGCTATAGACTGCTACACTGAAAACAGGGCTTGGAGAAATTACACAACAGGCAGGACCTGGGGATTTGGCTCACGTGATGCCAACCTGAGATCCTGCTCAGGCTATGCTGAACGCTGATGTCCACATCTATTAAATCTGTTTACTAAACTGTCTCATTATCTATTTTGTGTCAGGATTTCTTTAGGGTGTGGTGGAGTGGGACAGATGGGCTTCAAAACCCTTCCTTCAGGCATGGAACAGGCAGGATTGGACAGATGGGCTCGAACACATGGGAGGGGAAAGGGGAAGGGAGGAAAAAACAGGCACTCCCAGCTCCACATGCAGGCAGAGAAGCCAGTATGAGATGTGGGAAACTTGCAGAGTCTCTACCCACCCATCACCTCACAGCTGAAACAAGGACAGCTCTCCAGGAGACGCTGGACTGTGACTCAACAGCTCCAAATACCTGTTTGGCTTTTAATATCATTACTACTCACAGATGTGCTGGAGGGGAGTTTGTACAGCAAAGTGCCTCAATGTTTTTTTAATAAGTGTTTTTTAGCAATGAACACATGCTTTTTCTTAAAACCAATATGAAACCATATTTAAAGTGCAAAGGAGTCTAAGTAAGAAATGACTGGCACTCTTTTAAGTATATACATTTTTTAACCTCTCAGATTAAGTTTTCCAACCTCTTTTTCCAAAGAAAAACACAAGACAGCAAAATAACTTTTTTGGCCAGTACTATATTAACTAAACAGTCCCTTGAGATTAACAACAAACAAATATTGAAGCAGACTTCCTCAGGAGGTGATTACACAAACAAATTCTCTTTTTAAAGTTCATGAAACCAATCTTGAGAAAGGTCAAGCAATGATCAACAATGTGATCCCAGCGTCCTAAGGATTCCTGTAAGTAAATATAATGCCTGGCTTTAGAAACCTTGATATTTAAAGGAAATTATGTGAGTAATTACTTCGGAGTGGAAAACCACTGATCCTGACTGTTGTAAATAATGTGGAACAGCCCCGGTGACTTTGGAGACTGTGAAACAGCTGGAAGTAGGAGCAAGGTGGTACCTTCCCGTGGTCCTGGTGCTCATCTGTACAGAGGGATGAGAAGAACAAGTGTGCTGAATCCAGCTGTTTCACACCACAGCAGGATTTCCAGGCATTCAAGGAATTCTTCATGACTCTGTTTATGTTGGCTTTAAATATTTCTGTGTCACAAAAAGTGTCCTATTAATGCCCATAGGCACCAGGCATTGCCTGAACACTAGGGCAAATCCTGCCCTGAGGAATTACTGTCTCATCAAGCAACCCCACAGGAAGTAGGGAGGGCTTTTACACATATCAGATAAAATCTCTGCCCCAGTGAAACCAGGAGTGAGGTGCAGATTGCAGTATTTGTAACACATTCCCATTAAAGAAAGAGGTAATTAGCTCAGTGGATAATCATGTGCTTCACATGGATCCTGGGTGTCCAAACTGCAGATATCCAGATAGCCATGGGGCATTAGGTTGGACAGCATATTTATGGTGACACTCTAAGTTGTTCTCCACTGGTTTTTTCCTATCAAGAGCAGAAATAAACCCCAGGCATCCCAAAGATCAGCTCTTCACTCACCCACTCTCAGCACACCCCCCAGCACCACGACACAGGCTGCGCTCAGGACGTTGCTGGAGTTGCTGGGGAACTCGAGGGTCCCCAGGATGTAGAGTCCTCTCAGAGGGGGAAGAACCACATCCACCAGGATGGTCCTGTCTGGGAAACAAAGGAGAGGGTTGTTTAGGTCAATGGCAGCCTGACAACATCATTTGCCAAAAAGAACGTCAGCTTGGCTTGAGTTTTGTTATTCAGATTGGTTTTTATAGAACCATGGAATGGCCTGGGTCAAAAGGGACCTTAAACATCTTGTTCCAATCTCCTGCCATAGGCAGGGACCCCTTCCACTATCCCACATTTCTCCAAGCCCCATCCAACCTGGCCCTGGACATTTCCAGGGATGCAGTCACAGCTTCTCTGGGCATCCTGTGCCAGGGCCTCACCACCCCCTCAGGGAAGAATTTCTTCCTAATATCTAATGCAAACCTACTCTTTTTCATTTTGAAGCCATTAGCCCTTGTTCTGTCACTCCAGGCCCTTGTAAACAGTCTCTCCCCATCTTTTCCATTTTTGCCTCATGGAACTGAAGAGGACAAGAGAGTTCTTTTGAAGAGAACAAAGATGACAAAATGCCTCATCCCTGAAAGCGTTCAAGGCCAGGTCGGACAAGGCTTGGAGCAACCTGGTCTAGTGGAAGGTGTCCCTGCCCGTGGCAGAAGGTTGGAACAAGATGAGCTTTAAGGTCTCTTCAAATACAAGCCCTTCTCGGATTCCAGGATTGATGGAAATGGAAAAATATCCATCAGCATCACCAAGGTGCATCGTGGTACAAAGGGCCTGCAAGTCCCCACCTTGCCCACAATAGTGATCAGGGTGACAAACTGCAGCCACACACCATGAACTACCTCCACCGACCTTCTGTTACCGCTTTTCCCTCTTTTCATCTTGGCTTTGCTCTCAGTAAGGTTTAGTGTATGAAAACTCACCTCTTCCTCACCATCCAAGAGGAAAGCTTTGCTTACACAAACACAACCTGCAGGAAGCCAGAGCTCACAGAACCACAGAATCGTTAAGGTTGGAAAAGAGCTCTGAGATCATCGCCAGGTCCACCATGAGTTCCATTCTGCATTCATATTCCCCTCTAAAAATCAGTTAACAATGACCAGGGCAAAGCACCATTCCCTCAGATCCATAAGGAGAAAGCAAGGGAGAGATTTTTATATTTCAGAACAGAGTGGAAACTTCTGTGGCTTGAGCACGACAACAACATCACCGCTGCTTCCTAAAGCTGCAAGGCTGCAGCCTGGGAACCTTTAAAATGCCTCTTAAGTGTTCCAAGTAGGACATGAGCAAGGGTGTAAATGGTGGATCATTTGGAGGCAGCCCGCTGTACAGAGGTGAATTCCACCCCCAGGGCCCATCTGATGCTCTTGGATGTCACTAAGAGCTTCTCAGTTGATTGCACTGGAAAACAGCTCAGGCCCTGAAACTGTGGTTTCCATCCCCTTTCATTACTGACAAGATGAACAGCATGGTGCATCTCTCAGTCAGTGGGTGCTCCTGGAAGAAGGAAAAGCAAGGTGTTTCCCTAGCAAGCAGCTCAATAATATGATCTAATAATGGCTTTCATAGAAACAGATTGCAGGAAAAAAAATCTTCAACATAATGACAGCCCTATCCTACACAGAGATCTTCTGTGACTCTCATTGTTCTCATAAGCATTTATTGCAAGGCATAGATATAGAAAACAGGAGAGATTAAGGAACACACATATTTTTCTGGTGTATTTTGACAGAGGGGTGAGAATGGGACACTTGAAACCGGTTTTGTGTGGAATATAAGAACGATGAAGTGTCTTGGGAAGTGGTTCAGCTACTTAACAGTTTCACTTCTGTCTGTGGACATTGGCAACTGCTATGGATGAGAACACAAATGACTACAAAATGGGTAGCACAGAGAAAGTCCTTGCCAAAAATCATGTAATCAGGGACTGGGTCTATTACTAAAACTATTTAGCACATAGGTTTAACAAAATTTCCAAGCCCTGATTGCAGGAAACATAATATGATTCTGTGAAAACCTTCATGAAGTATGCTCACAAGTGGACTGAAAGAAAATATTAGTAGGCTGTCTTTAATAGTAGCATTTTCTAGTTTTTTTTACTCCTTGCAACCCTGTAGTTTCACAGCCTCCAGGGAAAAGAAAATTTTATTCCAGGTTCTGTTTTCAGGCTTGGAGTTCTGGCTCTGCTTACAGACTTGTTTGTCTCCTACCTACATATTCCTTGTGAATCAATTATCCCACCTCTTCCTTTTCCCCTCTGTATTTTCATCCTTTCTCTCTGGCCATGAGCACCCTGAAAGCCCAGGATGTTTGTTCTCAAGGACTATACCAAGTACAGCAGCAAGCCATGGTTAATCTGAGCCACTCATCCCAAAACAAATTCCCTGCATCCCTGGGCTGAAACTCTTTCAAGAATGCAAAATTTTCACAGCATTCAGATGAAGTAAGTCTCTAGAGAGCAAGTGCATTTTTTTTTCCCCAAAATCTTATGATGTTAGTACTTAATATATTTTTACAGGCATGAAGAGACTCCTGTCTATAATCTCTTTACAGGACAGGTACAGTCCCATGCCCTGCAGAGCTGTGAAAGGAAGGCTCAGGATGTGAGGATATGAAACAGAGAGGAGAATAAGGGGGGAGATGTTGTTAAAATGGTATCTCTCAGACAGAAGGGGAATCTAGTTTGTGAAATCACAGCTCAAGAATGTGGCAAAAAGCTGCAGTTGACAAAGGCCATAAGTATATTCATCAAACACAGGCTGAAACATTTTTACAAGGAAAAGAAGCAGTGCTCCCAGGCATGCCATTTATATGTCACATTTCACTCTAGAACAGTGATTTTTTGCTGAGTTGCACATCTTTCTAAAAAAGGTTTTATAAAGAAAATGCTGACTGCTCTGTAACTGTGGCATCATGTGTGTGAGCCTTGGAACAGAGGAGTGAGAAATTCCCCCACTCAGAGATATTTCTGCAAACCTAGATTTTCCTCAGTTTAAAAGGACAACACTCTGGGGTGTGATGCTTGGGGTGTGAAGTCCTCAGAGGGTGAAATGTTGCTCTGCAGAAACAACAGAACGCTCCTTTGAGGGGGGAAAGAAGTATTTCCACACTTGAGGAGGAAAGCAAACAGATTCAAAGGCAACTTCCTTACAGAATACACTCATTTACCTCATAGAGGGAGACATGACTTAGCAGTTAAAATAATAGACGCTAGGTCACTGAGCTCAAAGGATTTACCTTCAGAGAAAGACAAACTGGAGCTGTTTTCCCACCATGAAAATATTCACGTAACGGCAAGAAACCACTTCCAGCAAACCATAGTTTGAGCTTGAGAATAGGGCAATATTTCATTGTACATACACTTCCTTCAGACAAAAAGCTCAGGTATGCCAGAGCCTTAATGTTCAGATGTACAATACTGAGAAGGCATTAATGACTCCAGCAAAGACACAAAATGCCTTTGATCAGCCACATTGCTGTATAAAACACCATAGCATGCAATTGAATGGAAATCAGGCACAACAGAGGAGCTATTATATGGGATACAGTACTCCAGCATTCATCTCTTCAAACAGAAAAACTTCAAAGAAAATCAAAATCAGAAAATGAAGAACAGAGTGAATTCCACCACTGGAGAGAAAAAAAAAAAAAAAAAAGGAAGATAGAAATTGCCAGAGGCTACATGATATCATATCAATACCCTTCAAAACAGCATTCCTTTGCTTGGAATTATAACACATTCTCCTTCCACGCAGAGCACGCTGCATCAGGAGTGTGCCACACTAAAAACCATAAACCAAAGCCCTGAAAATCCCAGGGCTTTGGGAAGCTAATGCCACTGCTGGCTGCTGGAATGGCATGACTAAACTCCTCTGGCTTGTTTTCCAAGGTGGTGTGGCTGCTGAAGCCTGATGCATGTGAGAGGTCCTTGTGGGATGGCTGTGGCTCTGGAGGATCAATCTCCAGGGATAAAAGCACAAGCTGTGGCAGCCTGAGCTGAGGATTTACAGATCAGGCTGGAAGATACTTATATCCACTAGGGAGACAGACACTGATGGGAATTGTAGCAACACACCAACACTAAGAGTCACTTTTACGTGAGGAACCCACCTTTGTTGCAAGTGAAAGTCACCCTTGTACTAAGTCTGTGAAGTCAAACAGGGCAAAAAAAGAAAGAACTTAGTACACAACCCCAGTTTCCAAGCTTGCCCAAATCTCTAGATGTCAAGCAGACACCAAGCAAGAACACAAAAACCTGGTTTCTAATACGTATATTTTGCTAATAGATGCATTTTCTACCTTTTCAAACCTTCCTGAGACCAGCCCATGAGGTAGCCCTAATGTTGCAATTCTGCTTATTTTGTTAAATAAGCAAATGGGAGCCTTCAATAGCAAAATTTAGACAGTGCCCCAGTTCTGCAGTGAACTCTAGGAACCAACATTCAGTCAAAGATTTCAACAGTGTCTGACCAAAGTCTTTGCCTGCACCTCTTCACACTAGAAATGAGCACTAAGCATCTATTATTTGCTTTTATGACTCTAAAACTGTTCTTTAGGGGCTGAAAGGACTAAGCCAGTCATGCACAGCATACCAGAAGCAAGCTCATGTCTTGGCTTTCAACCATAAAATCATTGTAAATGGCCCCCAGAAGAGAATTTTAAGTAACCAGAAGACAGCAAAGAGTAAGACACAGCTCCATCTTGCCAGGAGTGAATCATAAAAACTTATTTTGGTGTGCATAGCAGCACAAAGTTTGGGTGGTTTGTAGAATATTTGTTCTCATGAGAACAAACTCACTTTTTTGAAGCCATCTGGAGTCATTCTGAGTTTAGCAGGGTCTGCAGAAGCCAGTGGAAAAGGGAAGAGAAACATCCATAAAATGCTACAATTAAACATACAATTTAAAATTGTTGATTTCATTTTAGATTTTGGATCCAAGCAAGAGGCTGGCTTTCTTTGAACTGAAGACTCAAACACTTTTGGCAGCAAAGCAAAGTATGCAAAATAGACAGAAAATTCATCTTGCCTAACTTAATTTTTAATGCGTTTATTTGAGCAACAAATCCAGTTCTCTTATCACCCTGGTGAGGACCGTGACTCTAATTTAAGACCCTGTACTCTGTTGACTCCAATGCCAGTAAGTGTCTCCACACCTCCAAACCAGCAGGACTGAAGAGGGAGAGCAGAAATAAAAGTGAGAGAGGATGACCAGAAAAGGCAGAGATGCAACAAAATAGATGGTGTGATAGACAGCTTGTGTTTGTGTTCATGTTTGTGTTCTCAGGATAAAATCAAAGGAGGATTCCAGAAAGGCACTGGAGAGCAGTTTCTGCACATCAACCAACAAACACATTTACTCTGGCAATAATGAAGAGATTCTTTTATAGAATCACAGAATAACCTGGGTTGGAAGGGACTCAGAAGGATCACTGAGTTCAGCTCCTGGCCCTGCACAGAACCCACACTGCACAGCCCCAAGAACCCCACTGTGTGTCTCAGAGTGTGATCCAGACCCTTCCTCAGCATCATTGCCCTTCTCTGGACATGCTTCAGCTCCTCACCTTTGCAGGAAACACGCAAGAGTTTTATTCATCGTGCATCACAAACTTATCCTTCATCTTCTACTCTCTTGATCTGATCTAAACAACAGAACTCCAAACCCTCAGCCAAACCTATTTATTTATTAATTTGTTATTCTCTGTGTAAATTTACCTCTGTGCCTATTCATATCTACATCTGACACATGATGGTGAAGAGTGGAATATTCTGGTCTTATGGCAGTAATGGGCTGATATTGGTGAACTGGTTATCACAGAATCACAGAATCATTAAGGCTGGAAAAGACATCCAAGACCATTGAGCCCAACCTGTGACCAATCCCCACCTTGTCACCCAGCCCAGAGCACTGAGTACCACCTCCAGACCTTCCTTGGACACTTCCAAGGATGAGGACTCCACCACCTCCCTGAGCAGCCCCTTCCAATGCCTGACCACCCCTTCCATGAAGAAATTCTCCCTGAACTCCAATATTATCTACTCTTCAGCTCAATGTAAGTTCCCCCCAAAAGTGAAGAAAATTAATATTTTTAAAAGTAAAGGCTTTGGAATTTTTTTTAATATTTAAAATAGAAAACTGAAGATTAAACTTAATATATATAGAAGGTGGATCATAATTCTTAGTGTAACCTTCAATTTTATATATATATGTGTGTGTGTGTGTATATAGATGTATGTATGTGGGAGGTGTTTGTGTTGGTATTTGAGCATGGAATTTCAGTCATGGTTAGGGTTTATCTTCATATATATATGTATATATGTGTGTGTATGTATATATATATGAAATCTTTAATGACACAGGCCAGAGAAGCCCTAACCATGACTGAAGCTCCATGCCCAAATACCAACACAAACATTTCCTTCCACAAAAGCCATAAACCAAAACCAGGTGGGAGAGGAATAGACATGAAGCAGTGTTATCCACATTCCACATTTCCAGAAGTGGAGCTGTGGTAGGTAGAGAGACTTAACTGGTTTCAAACAAATAAGGAGACAGCATCAGGTTCTAGGATATTTCAGGTACATATCCAACAATATTCATTGGGAATTCAATAATTATATCTGGAAAGGAACTCAGGACCTCATGTAGTCCAACTTCCTGATCAAAGGAGGGTCAGCTCTTATGTAAAATGATTATCACAAGCTTTTCTCCAGATTTTATTGCAAATTCTCTAATTTTCCCAGTTTTCATGCAGTAATGTTGTAAGATGAGTGGGGATTTAGATGTAACTCAAGTTGAAATACAGGCCTAACCTAAAATATCTAGGAGGCATCCATGGCAAATAGTTTGAGAAACTACCATTGATAAGTGGGAATTGCAACTGAAAATAAAATGGAAGGTTATGCAGAAATGTAAAATATGATCCTTGCACAAAACACAGAGAGAGATGGGTAAAGAGATGAGCTCTTTGTGAGCTGTGGTTCTTACAAGTTCTCTTCTGAATTAAGGTTCGTGTACATACTCCAGCTTGGAAGTCAGTATAAGTGCTTGTGTTTGTTTGTATGTATGTGAAAATGGAAAAAAATTATCATTCTCTTCCAAAAACTACATTTTTGCACTGCAGTCTGTGTGACAAGGAACAAATATGGGGTCCTGCACACGCTGGAATGGCCATCAGGGCCAAGGAACCCATATTGGAAAACAAATATAAATCCCAACGTAGGCAGAGCCCAGCACCTCCTTCCTCACGTACTTGGCAAGATGATGACATCTTCCCCAGGGGCTGGGATGCTGCCATTGGATCCACCCCAGCCTTTTCCCACACCATTCCACGTCTCTGGGAGTGACCATTTCAAGACAGCACAAGAAGGAACTACAAAACAGAATACATAAAGACAGAATTATCATTTTCTGTAGCTGGAAGAATTACTGTTTCTTTGACAGTCAAGCATCTGTGACATTAACATCCTTTTGTCACTGCTAACTCTTCTTTGTTATTTTCCATGTTTAAAGAAAATTGTTTGATTGAATTCCCAGGGCACAGGAATTTCTATACTTTCCCAAAGTACAAAAAATAATTAATGATCAAATCTTACAAGCTTGCTAACACCCAGAAAAGCAATTTTCCCATTCCAAGGGGTGCCCAAGACCTGCCTTGGAAAAGCAGCTTGACCAAGACACATGAAAACTCCTGCTCCTTCTCCAAAATTTTCTTTTTCAGGCCAATCCAAAAGAAAAATCATGAGCCTTAGGAAAATATTGGAAGCAACTGAGTTCACAAAATGCAGCTGATTGACTTGCACTTGTATTTTAGAGAGCTAACTAGCCAGGCTCCATAAATGAATTGCCCCTAAGTTTGTTGTCACGAAGAAAAGGAAGGGAAGCCTTCAAGGGAAAATCCTGCCCACTAAGTTTAGTAAATCCTAGACTAATGCAGGCAGGGCCTCCCTCTGGAGGCCTCTGCAAGCACCTACTTCTGTCCTTCCACTGTAAAGGGAATCCTGGCATTTTTTTTCTTGAGGAAAGCTTCTCTGGGGATTGAAAATATGGGAGCAAGCACATGCCTAGGTTTTGGGGGCTAGACCCAGCTCAGTAATGTGGTGTACAAAAAACCTTTGTTGTCAGCACAGGGAAACACAGAAATTAAACCCATGTCAGGTTCCTTAAGTTTGGGTCTGACTCTCCAATCACTTGTTTGTTCTGGGACAAATACCCTGCCAAAATGTCTCTAAACCCTTTCTCCACATAAGTGATTATTGTTAATCACAACACAGCAAGGCAGTTAATATGATGCCTTAAGTTTTAGCTTTCACATTTTTCAGATTCTGTTCTGCCTTAGTGTGTGACTCTGAACTTTCATATAAAGTGTTGGCAAGTTCTCCTCACAGCTCAGTCAGACAAAACCATCCTTTTCCAGCCCAAGAACCAAGGACACCATTGCAGCTTCAGGCCCAAAAAGTGTAAAAACAGCAAATTGAGGAGAGCAATTTGGGAGGATGGGACTTCATAACCTGAAGCTGTAATTGGACAATTAACCCCAATATGTAAATGGACCAAAACTTATAAAAGTGTGAAAATTCATGACTTGTCATCTCTCTTGGGTCCATCTTGGGTGGAGCCACAGCCAGGCTCTTATGCTGCCCAAGGTGTATCCTTTTAAGGCCTTTCAATAAATACCTACTGTATTCCTTTAACACTGTCTAGCCCCTGTTCCAGGTAGCCTCTCTAGGCAACAATACCCAAAAATATCAAAATTTGGAGGTGTCCCTTGTCTCTGGTATATTTTTCTGTCTGATTCAACATGAAACTGAGCAGTAATACCAGACTATGGAGCACTAAAATACTCTAGTCTTACATTCTGCATGACCTTTCTGATCTGCTGTGGTATTTCCCATGGAAAGTTTATAGTGTTTTATACTGTGGAATCACACATTTATCTTGAGCAATGGTAGATAGGGCTCAATGAAGCACCTAAATTAATACCATGAGCCTCTGTTGGCCTGATAGATGTACAAAATATTGAAGTGAAAAATAGCAATTTACTCCTGAAAAAGCCATAAAAAGAAATGGTGTGACTCCCAGACCAATGTTTTCTGACACAGACTATCACATACCTGGGGTAGGTAAAGCCACTCTTTCCTTCTCTTTCAGTGTGACCTGAATTAAGTCAGCTCCTGTGACTGAACACAGAGAATTTTAGGGAGTTACAGCAAGGCCTTTCGAATTAACACCAAAAAAAATTAGTAAATCAATTTCCACACATGAATTCCTGACAACATTATACATTTCTTACAAAAAACATTTTCTTTAAGAGCAACTATTCATGTTTTCTAAGCAGTTTTTTGTATTTTTTTTTAACGCATTGAGAAAGGATTAAACAAACACATTTTAATTTACAGATACGGAAGGTCTCAAGACAACTCATTAGAAACAGCTAAAAAGAAAACATTCAACAATCAGAAATTCTAGGCTGGAACTCGAATCTCATTTATCCCACCATAAATCCACAGCAGTTCCACTCACACAAGCGATATCACACCATTGAATGCATAATGTATTAACTGGCTCAAACAGCGAAATACAGCTTTTGTTTTGTAGTTAGGTTTTGATTTTTTCTTTTTTTTTTTTGCCCCCAAAATCTGGTATCTGAAAGAGATGCTTTAATTAGTGAGACTTTATAGACTGGAGACAGGGACCCTGTGTTCTCTGCTGTGAAAAGGGGTCAGCAGCAATTATCACAGTGGTAACCTTTGTGCCCGTGTATTGTCAGCAGGAGAAGGGCCAGAATAATGCAAATCAAAGAGGAGCAGGAGAAAGCTGCTTCAGACCCAGCTAAAATCCCACCTCCTCTTCATCTCCAGTGGCATATAAAGGCACTTCCTTTCAGTCACCAGACTGGAACAACTGTAGGTTAAAATAGAAACACTCTGACAAACAAATAAATCTCCTGTCCTCTGCCCAGCCCCTTATGGTGACCCTAAAGTGTTGTTGGAAGATTTTTTGGGGGGTAGAGGAATTGTATCAATGAAGCCATTGTCAGAACTCTCCTCAGTTCCAGAACATGCCTGGAACTTTCCTCTGTGTGCATCAACCCACCAATGGGATTTCATGCCATATTGTAATTTACTTATTTTATCTTTAAACAAGTCTCTATACTTTTAAATTGTGAAACCCATCCTTCCCTACCTCCCTCCTTTTCTCCCAGTGCAACTGAGCAAATTTAAAATAACTGAGGTTCATTAATTTTAAGTGTTCAATAAATTAGTATGAATAATCAAAAAACTTGATTCTTTCTGATAATTACTATTTGATGTCAGTTGAAAGCACTCGATTGAGTTAGCAGCATATGCTCCTATGCCAAATGAGGCTTCCATAATTAAATAGAAACTGATTCCATGAGGTTTTCTCATGTCTGATTAATTAGTAATCAGGTACCTCAGCCCTGTTCTTCAGTGACACCTTCTCTCCCAACGGTAGCTGGGATCTGATCCATGTATCAGTCAAATCAATCTGCACCAAACCATCACACAGAGCTCACACTGAACAGCAGCATGCATTGAGTGGCCACAAGGTGAACATTTGAGGAGAAAAAGATGACAGGAAACTGCTAATTTAAAGCCTCTGATACAACTCTTGTGGCTTTCAGACAATACATCTGTGTGCACTTTTATGGTTATGGTGTTTTTCCTTCTCACACAGGGCAAAACAGTTGCCAAAGCAGATAAAACAGGCTTAGGAAAAAACAGACAACCAAGCCCTGACAATATCCTTTTTCACTTAAATATATTTTGTGAGTTTTGTTGGGTTTGGGTTTTTTTTTGCTTACTTTTGCAGGCACCAGAGTGAAATCATCTAATTAAGGATGTTTGTATTTTTCAGAGAAAAGCTGTTCTAATTAAATCCTGAGGGGACATAAAACTTGATCAATATGGTGCATATACCTCATAATGGGGTTCAATCCCCTTATATGGTGAAGAAAGGAACCATTAAGACTTAATTCAGTACAGAGTTTTATCATTGCCCTGTCCAGAGTCAGGGCAATAATAAAAGTTTCTCATATCTGAAGTGTCATCCCACCAGAGAGCATGACAATTCAAACCACTATAAGTAATTTATACCCTTGACATGAGCATAAGAGTCAGGGACAGAATTCTCCCCAGAACTCTCCACATCCTTGTAACTTGTACAATTATTTACGTCAATGGGGTGCAAAGTGCATTGGTTGTGAATCAGCACTGTTTTGTTGCCTTTCCCCACAAATACTCCTAAAAACTGATCATGAAAGATAAAGGCCTTGGGATTAATCAAGGCTACAGTGACATAGTCCTTCTGGTGGTTTTGTTTTGCTGCTGAGTACGTTATCACTGGGTTTTGCAGGACAGGAAGAGATACAGGCACTACAGATGAAGGACATCATTAGTAAACATTGAATTAAGGTGACTCTTGGCAAAATGTAGTTATAAGGCTCCAGGGTTTACTTGTATAAAACCTTTATAAGGCTCATCAATTTTCTGCCTTATTACAGCTCCTCCTGGATGTTTGGGCTGTGGATCATAAATATAGGTCTTCTGGATGATACTGCTGGTAACTTTTCCTGGTTCAGGGCTCCTTGAGTGAACATGAAGGAGGAGCAACTCAGTCCTTTATCAGCTTTGCAGTGACTCGGAATTTTGCCTGTGGATATTAGGAAGGGCTGAAACTAGGATAAATGGCTCCAATAGCCTGACTTACAAATAACAAGCAGCTCCATGCTATTTAACATCAATTGGGCTAACATCCATCACTGGGAAATCAAAACTTTTTAGACAGCACAATCAACAACACAGTGAGACACACCTCTAGAAACTGGAGAACATAGGAGAGGGTGTTTGGTCAGTCCCTGTGAGGATCTTCTGCAGGAGATACCCACAAGTGTGATATAATGAATTAGGGAGAAGAGGTGTAAAACCCATTTTATATACATATGAATAGATAGATACAATTTTATTTTTATTTATATATATACACACATACATACACACACACATATTTATGTATATATGTCTTTGGGTTGATGGACACAGATTCTTGCTTACAGCAGATTGGCATTTGTATGAAATTCCTCCTGCAGACATTGCATAATCGAAAAATCAACCCTGACAGGATCATAAGGGCATTTCATCATCTTTTTTCTGTAACTGCTGCACTCTCTGGTTTCTCTGCTTCCACTTTCCACTTTCTCTGCTTCTCTTTCCAGAAGGACGGGAGATCACCCACCAGGAGAAGGTTGTTTTGTCTCTTTGTGTCTATTACAAAAAATGAGGGAATGGGGTGAGGGGGGTCTGAGCCTGGAGAAAAAGAGTCCATGGGAGGATCCTATTGCTCTCTGCAACTCCCTGGAGTGAGGTCATAGCCAGGTGGGTGTTGGTCTCCTCTCCTAGGTAATTAGCAAGAGGACAAGAGGAAATGGCCTCAAACTGCACTAGGGGAGGTTCAGGTTGGGCATCAGGAAGAATTTATTTTTGGAAAGGGTGGTTAAGCATTGCTACAGACTGCCCAGGAAGTTGGTAGAGTCACCACGCCTGGAACTGTTAAAAAAATTACTGGATGTGGCACTCTGTGCTCTGGCCTGGGGGACAAGGTGGGGATGGGTCACAGGTTGGACCTGGTGGCCTTGAAGATGTTTTCCAACATAAATCATTTTATGATTCTATGATCACAAGGGGCACCTCTTTGCAAAGAACTGACTTTCATTTCATGGAGGTCACTGAGCAGCCCACATCTGGTCAAGTGGCCCTCTGAAAAAACTGATATGGGTGAGTTTTATCTGGCTGGAAGAAAAGATTCATCCCTGTACAATCAGTCCTCTGCAAAGAATTAACTCCATTCTTCATGTCTTTCACCTAGGATTCTCCTTTACCCCCAGGCAATAGGGCTGCAGAGAATATCTGTGTTTATTTATTTTCTGTATTTTAATATTAGAAACAAACATTCTGTAGAGTGTTTTTCCTCCTATACAAAGCAATTAGAGAAACCCACAGAGCCTAATGGAAGTGAGATCACTCTTTAGGAATCTAGAAAAGACAATAAGTATAATCAAATTATTTTTTAAGAACTATGGAAATTGTAAACCTGCTTCTGACACAGCAGTAATGTGAGGTTGAGCCTTAGGCCCTCTTAACAACTGACACATGAGCAGCCTGAGCAAAGTCAGCAGGATGACCCATCTGCATAAAAGTTGTGTCTACTGAAAAATGTATTTGGGATAAATAAAAAGTTTGATAATCCTTTCAGTGATGTTTTCAATAATGTTTCTGTCCAGCACTTCAAATTTTAGGCGAAAAAAAAGCCAAGAGAAATATGGAGGTGAAGGAAGCCAACACTTTGTTCCATTCCAAAATAAAACAGTTTAAACAT
Organism: Ploceus nigricollis; assembly: GCA_013399945.1. Classification (NCBI taxonomy): domain Eukaryota; kingdom Metazoa; phylum Chordata; class Aves; order Passeriformes; family Ploceidae; genus Ploceus; species Ploceus nigricollis. Next base: position 505,908 of record VXBC01003690.1, read on the forward strand.
TTCAAAAGTGAACTAAAAGGAAACAACACCTCTCTGGTTTTTAGCCAGTTCCAGTATTGCCCAGAGACCTTAACCAAGGAGCAGTACCACGCTGTGGCACCATATGCTGAAATTTGTAACAGACTTAAAAAGCTCATCATGTTATTATTGCAATTTACAAAGGATATTTCTCCTAAAAAATATCCCAGATGTCCCACTGGGATATTTCTTTCCACCACCCTTGTTACAATAAGTGTTGTGTTTGGGGTTTTTTTTGCTTCAGCATGGTAATATCATATTTCACTCCCCTGAAATGTGGTTGAGCCACAGCCCATGAGTGTTTCAGAGTCACACCACAATTGCAGGCCCACAGTGACCTTTGAGGATCACATCTCTTAACACGTAGGGTGCCCCAGAGAAAATCACAGTGATGCTATGAACCATGTCAAAGCAAAGCTGGTGATGTAGAAATGACTGGCACGGGATGATTCAAGCTCCCTAAGCCTCCCCTTCACCCAGAACCCAAAAGGGACATGGGGTTACCTGTCCTCTGGCTTAAATTCCTTTAAAATGGTCTGAAAAGGTGATTTTTAAAGTGGCTTAGAGGCTGGTTAACAGAGTTTCTTGTATGTAGGTAGCAGTGACTATCTTTGTTAATAGGATCATTGCCCATACAACAGATACATTCTCCATTACAATTATTTCTCCCCATTCAGCACCCCCTGCATTCTCCTCCAAGCCTAATTTACAGGAATTAGGCTCCCAAGCCTAATTTACAAGACTCCAACCAACAGTGCAACTTAACTCCTTTAATCCCCTCCATACGGTCTATTTTCTTGCCTTTTGTGCTAGACAGACCTTTTTTTTTCCCCCCCAAAGATAAACAAACACTTGCATGACGCCAGGCAGTTTCGGATGGAAGAGGGCATGGAGAGAGCCTGAGCCCAATGCAGATTTCTGGCCAAGGTGGCTTCATTTGGCTGCCTGCTTCGTTTGAATAACAATATCTCCTCAGTCACGGCGTTTTCCTTCCCCTTCTCCCCATTTTCTCCCCCATGCAGGCCTGAGTAAAAGGCTGTGTGAATTCAGGAGCCTGCCCATTAATGAGCTGGCATCTGATCCGTATTTACCGACGTTAATTTTTGGATGTAATGCACCCCTGCCACTTCCCCATAGTTTGCCCTAAAAGGCTTTCTGAGGGGCACAAAAGCAGGGGGTCAAAAGTGAGTTGACCCCGGGCAGAATGTACAATTATTGCAAAGAGGTGGTACACCAGCAGCTGTCGAAACCCCACCGAAGCGCTTCCAAAAGTTGGAGGATGACTAATAGGCTGGAGCTCTCCCCTCCGCCCCGCCAGAGCCGCCGACTTTGGGCAGGAAGAATTATGGCCCTCCCGAGCAGCTGCAATAATTGTCTTGCCATTGTCCCCGGGCCCTCCCTCCGCCACCCCCTACAAGTGCCCATTGTGGCCGCGGAGTCAAGTGATTTTATGCTCGGGCTGATGCTGTTTGCGCCCAGCTGCCCGAGCGCTGACACACGAGCCTGGAGAGGGGGGACCCGCGTCTGCTAGACGGGGCTGCGACATACCAGACCTTTTACATAAGTCAAACAGGAACAAATGACTCTTTATCAGCCCCTTCTCCCTTTGAAGTGGCGGCTGCTTATAGGCCCTTACAGCTTTTCCTCCTTAGCCCGAGCAAACATCCTCCTTTTGATATGCTACATGCTCATTATCTCTGCCCCATTTAATGATTTTTGATTGAAGGGTGGCAGCGCAGTTGCCAAGAGGGTAGTTAAAGAGGCTCCACGCAGTCAGGACAACAAGAAAGGCTTTCCTTGTGCCGCAGCCTAAATTTGGAGTTTCTTAACAGTGTGTTCTTGTTCTTAGCAGCAGATAAGGGCTGAGCGTGAAATTCTTAATTAAGCAGTAAATAGAGAGTGGGGTGTCAGCAGATGCAGCCTGTAGCCATGGAGACCAAGTCTGATGAAGGAGGGAGCTAAGACTCAACGCCGGCCCCGGGCTCGGGCATGACTGACAGCTGAAGAATCCGACAAAGCTTGTAAAAGGGATTAATTAGTTGGCTAATTATTTCATATAGTTAAATGTAAATAAAATATTATATTAAAAAAAAATTCTAAAGGAGCCAACTCGCTGAGTTAGGCAGGAAGATGTTCTGATGGCCAGACCTTCTAGCCTTGTCCTCTCCAGGTGGGTAGGTGGACTGGTGGGGTTTTAAGGCCAGAAGGGACTATTGTGGCAGCTTTCTCTGACCTCCTACAGAGCATGAATCTCGCCTCATGAGGTTTCTAATAGCTTCTCACAGAGCTGGAGCATATTTCCCTGAAAAGACAGCCAAGCATCTTCTAAGGACCCTGAGTGATGGAAAGTCCACCACATGCCACGAATCTGCTCTGCTGGCTAATTATCCTCACCCTCTCAGCCTGCACAGCAGAGGGAAGGAGAGAAATCCACACCAGGGCCAGGAATCTGCTTTGTTTCAAACTTTTACCCTACACCGCCAGCATAGATATTAGGTACCTGACACTGAATTATTGATCTCACTCCTATAAAAGTCCTCGCAGAAAATGTTCACAGCATGAATTATACATGGTAGGTGTTTTCATAAATTTCCCCTCGTGAACGTTGTATTATTGTTTCTCTCTCTATTAAAATGAGGCACCACAACAAGCTCTTCGTGTAATAAAAATCAAGATGAAAGTAAGGCAAGAGAAGGACAAGAAAGTCTCTGTGATGCAAGAGTGACATATGCCAGCCAGACCACTTTTGTCCCAGTCTTCCCAAGACTCTCATCTCCTCTGTTCTCAACAGCAGAGGCCAAGCTACAGATGCCATCCTCTGAGCTTTCCCATGCTGCTCTGACAGTGCAAATCAGGATATGCAAACTGAAATGCAGTCATCTTTTATATTTGAAGGAACAAATTTACGCTGTTTGTAAATAGAAACAATAAAACATTTTTCTTCTTTCAGTAAATACTTGACTTGATCTCTGTTAAGGCTTAGACACAACAGCTAAATTTACAGTAGCCAATCTACACTTGAACTGTATTTAAATAGGGCCAGGACACAGACCTAAGACCAGGACCATAATAATCTACATGGTTATAATGCTGGCTAAACTCCTGGCACAGCTTTGGCCTAGAGCAGGCAGACTCCCAGATGGTGACCAGTACACCAGTACAGTTTGGGATTTAGCAAGCACAGGGATCTTTTAGAATTTGAAGCCTGGGTACATCCAGCCCATTTTTAGAGCTAAAATGTTAAACACAATCTGTGCTGTGGGAGTGGCTGAAGGACCAGAGGTGGACACAGGAAGAGTGATCCTCAGACTGAGGTTAAGTTTTGGGCTTCCCCAGCTCTCCACAAATGTGATTTTTCACACTGGTTGATTTTCACTGTTGGCAGACCAAGATCAGTGGATTGCCTGCCCTCCTTCCAGGTGTGTCTTCCTCTCCACTGTCACAATGATTGCTCTAAAGGTATCCTACATGAGAAAGCCATTTGCATGCTTATGCTCTCAGTGGTGCAAAATCTAGGGAAATTCATTACATTTAATGGAACAGAAGAGAAAAATAATCTGTTAAAATGAAAATCATCATCTTTACTTTCCTGGTATAAGTCATGAAGGAGAAGCTAATCTTCTCAAAGACACCAAAATATATTTGTGATTTCTAGTTCTGCTGCTATTAATAAAGGCAACAATCCTTACCTTGCCTTTGACATATAGAGCTTAGATATTTATAGAATTATTTACTTGAGAATGGGAATTATTGAAAATGCCCATTTCTTCCAAAAAAAACTAATTTCCACCACACTCCATGATCTCATGTACAAAGTCACATAGTCAAAGGTCTAAGATGTTTTTGGAAGTTTCCAGGCTCAGAAAAAATTCTTTCCCAGTAATCTTACTGCCTCCAGTGGGCTCAGCCTAGCAAGATGACCACATTTAATTAATGATGCCTGTGATATAGGACCAGCTGACAGCAGAGGTCATTAATGGAATTTAATGCCTTTACCACTGAAAAAAAGCCAACTCAAATACAACTGATGCCACATCACCCATTATTTATGGCACATTCCTTTTGTTGCTAGGTCAGGTGTCAGATCAGTTAGGGATAGACCTGATGTGCACTTACCTATTTGATCAGCATTTTGNTTTCCCAGTAATCTTACTGCCTCCAGTGGGCTCAGCCTAGCAAGATGACCACATTTAATTAATGATGCCTGTGATATAGGACCAGCTGACAGCAGAGGTCATTAGTTAGTGGAATTTAATGCCTTTTCCACTCAAAAAAAAAACGAACTCAAATACAACTGATGCCACATCACCCATTATTTATGGCACATTCCTTTTGTTGCTAGGTCAGGCATCAGATAGATCAGTTAGGGATAGACCGGGTGTGCACTTACCTATTTGATCAGCATTTTGAAGGACTTCTCACTAATTGAAAGGCCATTGAAAGCTAGCCTTGAGTAGATTTGGGGTTTAAATTATTGGGGTTTAAATTAATGAGACATCAGCTCTGTCACCATTCTTGATCACAAATGTAGATTGCAACCCCCACACTGCACTTACCCAGATAGGTGAACTTCCCCAGCTTGCTGTCAAGATGGCAATCACAGCTCCTGTGGTGTCCATACGAAGGTGCCACCTGGAGTGGCTGTCCCCTCCTTGTACCACAGGACACCACAGCCTCAAGATGGGCAGGAAGATCCTTGTGTTCCACCAGCAGGTAATTCCCAGCCTTGAAGTTGCTAAATGTCACTGAATACTGGAGAAGAGGGAACCAAAAGAAACGTGTCTGAGTCTGTGATTAGAGCTCCATGGAGTGCAGCATAAAGGGGTAAAGAGGGTGGTGCTCCTCACAGGCAACGTGTTGAAAACAGGAAAAGAGATGCAAAACTAAGCAGGAGGTGATGGTAAATGCAGAAAAAAATCAACTCCCCTCATCACCTTTGAAAGGTGAGGAGGATCAATGTCTTCTAAAAACTGTGCTTCAACATGTCTTAAGGCAGTAAAAATTCTGTTGGTTCCTAAGCTGAACTTTCACCTAAGATATCCACAATCATCAAGTGTCCATGGCCAGGTGGGATAGGGTTTGGAGCAACCTGGTCTAGGGGAAGGTGTCCCTGCCTATGGCAGGGGTTGGAACTGGATGAGCTTTAAGGTCCTTTCCAACCCAATCCTTTCCATGATTCCATGACTTTCCTGCTCCAGGTGACTACTGAGAGCTTATCTAAGAGATAAGAGAGAGCATATCAGTCATCTTATCTAAGCCTATAAATACAGAGAGACTTTCTCAGTGCACTTAACTCTATTTTTTTTTCTCTCTGTTCATCCAAAGAGATGAAAGCAGGATTATCTCTTCCAGATATAATTTTGAAATTATAAAACCTTCCCGTGTTACCTGGAGCTGTTTGCTGACCAAAGGGTTGTCAAATGTCAACGTGTAAGTCTCTTTATCCAAGAGAAGAACCATCCAGCCATACAGGTTTGATAAAGTATCAGGGACATAATTGACTGTGTTTGACTTATTCCTACTGTCAGTCACAGTTAAATTATAGGGAATGTCTGGAGCCTCTTTTCTGCAGGAAAAGAAAAAAAAAGTAATTACATTTTTACATTGAACTCTGTTATTCTGCCACCTGTACAGTTCTATTTTTATTTGAATTACAGTAGCTGTGCTGGATCTCCCCTAGAATGTGTCTCCATTTTTGTAATTCTTTATAAATGCCATAAGAAACAATATTTTGCCCCAAGTGCTGTAAAAAGAGAAAGAGAAAAAGAGAGATGCAGCACATAGGAGTAAAGGAGGAGGAAAAGAACAGAGCAGGGGTAACAGCCAGGGCACCAACATCTACATTGCCAGAGTATTTTCCCTCCACCAGACTCATGGGCCTCAGGTCCAAATTTTATGATCTTCATGAAATTTGGTGGAGTCTTCTTATTATCCTCAGCCCAGGCTGGGTGGGGTTTGGAGTAACCTGGTCTGGTGAAAGATATCCCTGCCCATGGCAGAGGATTGGAATGAGGTGATATTTAGGGTCCCTTCCAACCCAAACCATTCTGTGATCCTGTGATTATTCACTCCCAGCTGAGTGGTCAAAAGTTTCAAAAAAATTCCTGTGTAATTCAAAGAGCTGATCTCTGCCTGCAGTCAAAGCTGGGCCTGCTGAGGACTGATTAAATTCTTCACAAAATGGGTAAACTTTTAGTACAGCAGTTCTTCTGAGCATCCAAATGAGAACTCAACCCCCTCTTTCACTAGAACTTGGCACTCCTAATTTCTGACCAGTCTAGTCAGGAGAAAAAACCCTTACTGAACAGATCAACATGAGCACTGATGTTATGAGGAGTCATAAACCCTTTAGATTTAACGTTGCAGTAGACTCCTCTCAGTTTTGGCATTTGAGCTGACAAAAAGCTTAAAAAATCCCCTCTTTTAAGAATCCCTTGAATTATTTTTCTCAATATTTGAAGCATTACCTTACAACTACACATCTCAGCATATCATCTAACCTCTCTGACTGGATATGGCTTACTAACCCAAGACAGTGCTAAAACTCGTGTCATCCTGCAATTTGCCTGTATTTGCAATTTTTGGTTGGTTTGTTGCTTTTTTTTTACCCAAGTGCTTTGGAGATGATTCAAAATCACCAGAGCAGTCATCCCAGATATATTTTTCTTTTCTCTTTTAAAATCAGTTCAGGGATTTTTAATTTTTGTTGTTGTTGTTGTTGTTATTCTAGTGTCTGTCACTTTGTCAAAGCGCTTTCTGGTTACCCAGAAACATTCAGCTGAGAAACAGCAGCGGCAAAGCGAAGTGTGAATCAGCAAAGAATCACTCAACCAGAAGATATTGGCAGACCAATGAAACTAGAAGGAGTTTATAAGGCTTAAACAGCTTTTGTACCACTAATAAACCTCCTGTTATGGGCATTAACTGGACTAGGATATTAGGCTGCTAATTAAGCAAGTAAATGACAACAAGCACATTATTGCCACAGCTATCAGCACCTGCACAGGTATTCTAGCAGCAGAAGAACACCACACATAATGCAAAACTCTCTTGCACATCAGAAGGGGCCTTATTGAGTTGCAAAGATGCCCAATGTCACAGCAAGTGACAGACACTCAGACCCATCCTCACTGCAGCATAAATTCACATGGTTTTACTCTTTATTTGTTTTAATTTTCATCGCCAGAGGATTCTGAAGAGAACAGCTTGAATCACTTTTACTGGGGGATTCTCCCCAGTACTTCCAGAAGTAAAGACAGAGAAGAAAGCTTGGAAGGGACAATCCTTCTGGGATACAAGTCTAACCTGTTAGAAAGTTAGGTGGCAATTCCACACCAGCCATGTAGATCCAACAGCTAATGAATGGGAATGTGAATTCACTAACTAGTGAATTAACTGTGAATCCATTTATGTTGGAGACCAATATTTAGAAGACCCAAAATAAATATCTTAAAGTACATAGTGAATTTCCAGATGGCTACAGTTAAGTGAAATATATCTTTTCCTGTGTGTCTACTTATAACAGAGAAGTTTTAGACTCCTAGATCGTTTAAGTTTGAAAAGACCTCTGAGATCATCGAGTCCAACCGTTAACCCAACACTGCCAAGGCCACCTCTAAACCATGTCCTGAAATGCCACATTTACATGTGTTTTAAATCCCTCTAAGCATGGAGACTTAACTCTGTTTTTAGAGAGTTATGAGCACCACTGCCCCATGAATCCCATTTCAATGCCTGACGTCCTTTTTCGTGAGGAAATTCTTTCTAATATTCAATCTAAATCTCTTCTGGTGCATCTTAAGGCCATGTATTCTTGTTCTGTGTCTTGCTCCCTAAGAGCAAAGCTTGATCACACCTCCACACTCCATCTCTGACTGTCCCCTCCTGTCAGGGAGTTGTGCAGAGCCAGAAGGTCCCCCCTGAGCCTCCTTTTCTCCAGGCTGAGCCCCTTTCCCAGCTCCCTCAGCTGCTCCTGGTGCTCCAGCCCCTTCCCCAGCTCCAATCCCTTCCCTGGACATGCTCCAGCCCCTCAATGTCTCTCTTATCAGAAGTGTCCCAGAGCTGTCCCCAGCACTGGAGGTGCCCCAGCAGTGCCAGCACAGGGGACAGCACTGCCCTGGCCCTGCTGCCACCCCAGAGCTGGGACAGCCCGGGTGCCTTTGGCCTCTTGCCCACCTGGGCACACCTGGCTCATGTTCACGACCCAGGAAGGAAAAGGAGCAAGAGATACCTTATGGCCTGGAATCTCTAGGGTTTTCTTGACCTGGAATGTTGTGTCTTTGCCTTTTACACGTGCTGCTTGAGGTGTTGCCACCCAAAAATTCATTTCCGTCTCCTGACAGACTGCCCACAGCAAAACCAAAAATTTGGGGAACCTAGAATGTTTCTCAGCTCAGTGTACAAGTTAACTGGCGCAAGGACACTAAGTCTGAGATACATCCCCTTGAAAGGATGTCAGTGTGTTGTTTTTTCACCTCCGTGCCAAAAAGGCACCAAAATGGAAGTACCCTACTAATGGAATTACCAGCCACAATTAGCACCATTTCCATTTGCCCTAAATAGCCAGTGATTTCACTGTGCCCTAAATAGCCACCAATCTCCCTCTCTTTAATGCTAATGAAGTAGAAGAGTGCTGGCACACAGGAGTATTTCTAATTCAGAGGATCTGAGGGAGCCTGCACGCATCATTAACGTGGAGAGCTTCATTATCAGAGGAGAGCCTTCCCCTGAACTTCTCCTGGCTTTATTTGAAAGAAACTAGGAGGCAATGGTCTTAATGCAAAATTAACCCTCCCTTTAAACTGCTGGAAGCCTTTACAAACTGTAAGGGGGGAAAAAAGGATGACTCATTGTAAAGGCTGTATTTTTATATCGAAGCAGGTTTCAATTAAGGAGCAATTTGCTTTAGAAATATGGCAGGATTACAGGATAGGGCTTTACAGTCTGAGCCACAATTCACCAATTGTGACTGTATAAATTGTTATATAATTTAGCTCAAATGCATTGTGCAGAACTGCTCAGAAGATACGGGCCACAAAGGATTTGTTAAGCCAATCAACAACATGGAGTAGAACAAATATTAACTCTCCTGTTTATGTTTACCATTAACTTATTTATCCTAAGGGTCCATATCTGTGTGTATGAAGGCAGGCACTCTGTTTAGCTCTAAATGCTCTCTGTTTGTGTAATAATCCATTATGATTATCCCTCTTAAAAAACAGGAAACAATTTAGCATTGAACTTCAAATGGGACACCAAATGTTTATATCAAGAGTCCATGTTTATTGTTGGCCAAAGGGAGGCTAATTCCAAATTATAACCATATCAAACATTTTACAGGTTTAATCTTGGGCCCCAGACCAGTTCACTTTATTTTAATTGCCAAGAACTAAGAATTTTCAGCTGTTTTCAGTAAATGTGTCTATCTTTGTTGAGATACCAAGCTCATTATTCAAATCTGTCTTTTATTATGAATCCTTAGTAGCAGCGATTTTTTTTCATGCATGAGTCTTTTAGGAAATAACCAGATCTTTGACCCTGATCCTGAGTCACCACCACAGGCTGAATTTTAAGTAAAAGAGGAACTGAGATGGTTTCCCAGGAATAGAAAGGGTTGTGACTGACAATCCAAGATGGATTCATTCAGAGTAGAATTTCAGTTTGCTACCCCTGACTTCCAAAATCCCCTGTGTTCTTAAAACATTTCCCCAGATCCTACAGTTTACAAGCTGATATTTTCAGGAAAACTAAAATCAGACAGAAATCCTGAGCTGGAAAGTGGTTGGTAAACAAATGGTTCAAATGTCTGCAGTGCAAACATAGCAAAGACCAGAGGAGGACTTCTTGGTCACTCTGCTTTTCCCACATCAGGTAGAGCTCTGAAGAGTCCCTGGAAGTGTCCAATGCCAGGTTGGATGAGGCTTGGAACAAGCTGGGGTAGTGGAAGGTATGCCTGCCCATGGCAGGGGGTGGAATGAAATGATCTTTAAGGTCCCTTCTAACCCAAACCATTCTGTGCTTTTAGGATCAATATGTTGGTTATTACAGGGAGTCACAGCTGATGCACCTGGCTCTGATCTTTCCGGGCCATAAGAAGCATCCAACAGACTTGCCAGATTTCTTCTTGCCAGGAAAGATAGCTTAGGGCCAGCAAACATTGCCTCAATGTAAAATTTATCTCCCTGCACTTAGAGATACCTCAGATGATGGTCAAGCTGAGGGAGAAGGCTTGAAGAAATATCTTGTCTTGCATACTCATAACACTGTGCAGGATTTGGTTTTGCTGCCCATACCCCTGACTGCAGGGTGAATGGAAAGGTGTCCTCCACTGGGAAACAAATTTGTCTTGGTGGGATGTCTGAAATGCCAGAAATGCAGCAGAGTAAAAGCTGAATCTCTAAAGCTGAGCTGATGAGTTGGTAACTGAACAGTCAATAATTTAATATTTGCCTTCCATGTTGCATCACAGGAGCCCTCAGAGAATGGGTTATGGGGACAAGTGACCATGTAAGCTGCCCCCTGTGTGGGTACAATCATGTACACGGGGAGGACACATGGCCAGAGAGTGACTGAGGACACTGAGAGAAGAATCGTGGCTGTCAGGGTGTTTCACAGCAGAGGGATGTTCAGCTGAAGGCACCACAGAGAGTAAATATCAAAGGAAAAGTAAACTAGAGTAACCATCTGAACTCTCTTCACGATTCAAAGGCACAGAGGCAGGGGGACACCAACCCATCAGCAGTGGCTGGGTTTGCAGCAGAAATGCATCACACAGAGAGGATGTTACAGCTTATTTAGGAACGAAACCTAAAATGTCAATCTTTTGCTCTGCATCAGAAGAGGGAAACAATAAAAGGCTTGAACTACAAGACTGGTGCTGAACAAGTCCAAGGCTTCCCCAGTGAGAAAAGGAAAGCAAATCAGAGGGACCAAGAGGGAAACTCCCTTTTGGCAGGCACAGCCACCGAGTGTTTGGAGTCCCCTTTGCCGCAAGGTGCTGCCAGGCTGCAGATTATTCTAATGCTCTCCTCTTGTAAAAATTATGCATAATGTGAAGAAACTTTGAAAGTCACTTAATCATGTTATGACAATTTTTTAATGAAAATTTGTTTTAATATTAATAGAGATTCATAGTTTCATGATAATATGGGTAGCGGTGGCATTTGGAGCAGCCGTTTCTAGCCTGCAGCCATGCTGTGCTGTGCCATAGCATAAGCTGTGCTTCAGACTACTCAATAACTTTCTCACATATAAATTTATAAAGACTTTTATAAGCTCCAATTACATTTTTAAAAGACATAAAACCCCTCTTTAAAGTGTGCTTACGTGACACATTAGTTTAACTTTCAACTGGACTTTGTGAAGAAGGGTTTTGTTACAGCAGTGCTAGCTTGGAAATGGATCCCCATTTCCCTGGAAGTTGTTAAGTGAAATAGTTCAGGACAGAGAGTCAAAAAATGTTCAAGATAATAGTTTTCCTTTTTAGAAAAGAGCTTCCATACTTTTTCTCTAACAAAATACTCTTTTTCTCCCAAACACGTAGTTTATTTTGGGGAAAAGTGTCAATGCAACACATGCATCCTGGTAAATTAAACAGCACAAAGATAAAGAGTCAATTGCCCACACTGTATCACAAATAATTAAAATTGTTCCAGACATTCTTTTAGCTGGCATCAAACAGCCCTATCCCTGACAGCTCCCAGGCAGGGGATCTTTCCTAAAGGTTAGTGCTGATGCAACATCCCTGATGTTTTGAGACTGAGATGGTTAAAAATATGGCCATGTCCAATCCTTCCCAGTTGCCCTCAGGGTCAGGGAATGCTCCTGAGGTTGCTGAGACAGAGGTTGCCATACTAGGTCTCCCCTCTTAAAATGCATTATTTGCCTCAACCTTCAAGATTTTTGGAGCTTGAATCCCATCCCTGAAATTCAGGATAAGTGAAAAAACCCACCATCTCAAGCCTCTCATGTTTTTTTCTTTTGAGGAGCACAGAAAATTCACGTTGCATACCTGACAGGTCTCATACTACATGGTCTGGTAGAGCATGATAGAAAGATTTCTTCCAGAGAGATTTTTAACCCTTTTCTTTTCAGAAATTAAAGATAGCCAAGCAACAGTGCTTTTGTCTTTTCATTGAGGTGAGATGGATCCAAGAGGAACTTGTTAGGAATTTTTTTCCTGTCATTCATCTATCTTTATTCTCTTTACTCAACCTCTGCCAATTGCTCCTAGTCATGTTTTGCTGTATTAATCCCAAACTATTCCCTTTTTATTGCAAACATTCTCCAAATACATCTGGACAAAATTCACCGACTCTCCTTCTCCCGCCCCCTCATCCTCTGGTCATGCTGTAGATATTTTAATGACTTTTACTCTTCATCCCCTCCAGCTCCTTCTATTCCCCATCCTGGTCCTCTCTCAGATTCCTTTTCGAGCTCTGTCTATCTGAACAAAGCCTCCCTGACTCACCACACTCATTTGGCTGGATCTGACAGTCTTTCAACTTAACATGACAGTGATTTGGCTGCTGGGAGCTGCTGAGGAGGGATGATCTGGAAGTAGCACAGAGAGGATGCTCACAGTCCCCGGGGTTACTCTGCTGACTACACAGTCCTCAGGAGGACAGGCTAACAGCTGGCTTCTTCTTCTCAGACTGCCAAGGATCTCTGATGCAAATTGACTCCCAGCTCATGCAGAGGAATAATAAAGAAGCTAAATAAAGGGTACTTGCTTGAAATAAAACCTTAATTGAGAAGTCATTGATATGACTAATCATCGAATCCTGGAGTGATTTAGATTGGAAGGGACCTTAAAGCTCATTTAGTTCCAACCCTCTGCCATGGGGAGAGACATCTTCTACTAGACCAGGTTGCTCCAATCCCTGTCTAACCTAGTCTTGAGCACTTCTGGGGAAATTCTCATGCAGTTTAGTGGGAAGACAAAATTTAGGTCTGGTTAAGTCTTCCAGAGTTAACAGCAATGATGCAGATGAACTCCTGCTTGTGCTTGTTCCTTACCCACCTTTTGATGCCAGGAGGAACAAGGTGTATTAAATATATTGACTGTCATGAATTATTAACAATTACATCGTGGCAGTACCCAAAAGGACCCAAATCACTCTACAGGCAACATTTAGAGAAGCTCCACCCACCCACACAGCATCAGATCTTGCTTATAAATAAAGATCTCGCAGTCCATTTCATCAAGGTAAACAGAGACTAGAAAGGGAATTAATTTCCCCAAGACCTCATGGTTAACTGCTTAGGAAAGACACCAAGCACAGTTTTATTTTGCCTTCTACCCAGTATTCTTTTAGTTAAATCAGAATGACTCCAAGCTCTTAAATTTTTGCAGACTTTTGGTTTCATTACGAGACACAGTAATCACACACAAAGCCTCCAGATAGCTCAAAGTCTTATAGTTTTCTCCTTCAATGGAAAAGCTGATTAGTTTTTTTTTCCTATTTGGGAAGGGGTTGGGGTTTTTCCCCTCCTTCTTCTAAAACATGAATTATGAGGCAGACATGAATAATTAACAGCCCTCTGACAGAGCACTTCAGGATTTCTGCCTGTGTACTACTAAACTGAGACAGCAAAAAATGGATAATTGTTCAGATTTTTACTTCAAAAGGAGAGTGAAATACTGAGCAGGGGACTGGGAAGGGAAGATGAGCATGGGAAGAAAAGCAGGAGTGATGTTTAGATCTCTAAAACTCTTTTTCACCCTTTTTCTGGTGTCGGAAATTTGCAGTGTCCTCCCTTTGTGATAGAAGTGGTGACAGTTCTTGGCTGAACAGCATTCCTCCACTGGATCCCCTTAGCTGCCAGCTGGTGAAAGGCAGGGAAAATTCCAGCTTGGGGAGACAAGTGAACTGGGAGCTGTCCAGCCACCAAAGCTGATGGGAACGACCTGGCTGCACCCCAGGACTGGATTATTATTAGAGCTCTTTCTAATTTCCCAAGCTATCAAATACTTCGTGTGAATGTCAGATTTTACACAGCATCTCCAGGAGATCCTTGTCCTTCTGCCATGGGGTGACAGGCCATGGCAGACAGCACAGCAGATTAAGAGATGCCACTGCTCAGGCTTTAGACCTAGTTTAGGACCAAGCAGAGAGGCAGCAGTTCTGGGACTGAGCTCAGTCCAGCAGCCATCTCAGAATAACACATAGAAGCAAAACCCACACTGTATTCTGGGAGGTGGAACAATTACTTACAAATGAAGAGCCATACGGTGGAAAACAAGGTCACTGTCACAGACACTGCCACCAGAAGCTTGGCTGAAGTTGGCACTGGCTGTGCAAGATGCTGCCAGGATATCTGTGGAAGGCAGGATGTGACTTCCCTTCTGTCCCGTGGTGGAGCCGTCAAGGTCCTCAAGGATGGCAGAGTGAGGGAAGGGGAAGGACACTTGGAAAGGGGAATTGGTGAAGGTCAGATGTTCAGCTGTCACTGTAAACCCACCTGTGGGTGACAAGCAGCATTTCAAAAAAACCAAAATGGTCACCTCATGTAATGGGCCTGAAGACAACTCTCTGGAGGGAAAGAGACCAACTTCATTCCACCTTGCCTTTGGAAAAATGTCTGATGGGTCAACAAAAATGGGGAGATCCAGGAAAATAAATGGAGATGGTTATAGGAATAGCTATTGCTGTGCCAGACCAAACCTGCCCAGTACCCTGCTGTGACTGTGGCTCAGACTAGCCTGATCCAGGTGCTGCTCCTGGCCCTACCAGCATCTCCTCAGTGAATTAAAACACTTCACAGGCCCCACAGCCAAAATTACAGTGACTCTTATAGATCCTGTCTGCCTTTTTCTTAGAGGTGAGTACATGGTGTAAATGTACTTGACTCTTGTGTGTATTTGGCAGAATAAAGCCTAAGCTGAAAAGTGAGTCTGGAGTATTTTTTCACTACTGAAACATAGATAGCTACAAAAAACATGAATATTCACACAGGCTAAACTTTATGAGCACATTAATGTTTACAGAAATTTCAGAAAAATCATTGCCCCATGGACTGTAACAAGTCAGTTTTGGCAGGAGTGCCCTACAACACATGGGTTACTATTTAACTGTCTTATTCCCAGTTTTAGCCTGACTAAGCCAGATTTTACTATTCCTCCTGTCCTTTGATCTCATCTCCTGAAATCTTTGTCTCTTC
This sequence comes from Ploceus nigricollis, assembly GCA_013399945.1. Classification (NCBI taxonomy): domain Eukaryota; kingdom Metazoa; phylum Chordata; class Aves; order Passeriformes; family Ploceidae; genus Ploceus; species Ploceus nigricollis. Next base: position 521,088 of record VXBC01003690.1, read on the forward strand.
TATGTTATTGTAGGGCAGTCTTCCTGTATATATAAATACATTTTATTACAATACAAAAGGCAATTGAAGTTCGAACATTCTTCAAAGAGCTTAGTTCTTCAAAGCTCAGAAGGATGCTTAGTTTACACATTATCTTAGGCAAATTCACCTCAGGTTTAGGCTGGCCTGAGGTAACAGCTTGGTGAAATTCTGTGAGGTTGTGTCACAGCTTTTAAAGAAATCATCACTCTTGAAATTTTACCTCTCAAAATGAAGATGCAGAACCAAGGCAGTGTATAAAACTCGTTTCCACTGAGAAAACTATCAGTGCAAAAATCAGGCTACGTTTGTCTTAAAATAAATTAAATATGTGGCTTCAACTGAGTGATGAAGCCATATCCAGAAAGACTGGGGAGAACCTGAAATCTCAGCCCATGCAGAGGAGTTATCAATGGTCACATGTGGAAACTATGAACTTGTAATTGGAGGGGAAGCTAGGGATTTGGGAATCCTGAGAAATAAACATAAATCAGACTCACCCTGCCCTTGGTAACAGCCAGAACAAGTCCTGATTGCTGTGCAAGTGTTCACATCAAAGTTCCTGAACGCTGTATTGGAGATGAAGAGCTGGTATCTTTTGGGAGTCTTCAGTCCTGCAGACATACAGGTCCTGTCCTGAAATGAAGACATGAAGGAAACACCACCATGTGAATCATAGAATCCTAAAATGGTTTGGGTTGGAAAGGACCTTAAGTCACCTCATTCCAGCCCCCTGCCATGGCAGGGACATCTTCCAAAAGACCAGGTTGCTTCAAGTCCTGTCTAACCTGGCCATGAACATTTCCAGAAACTGAGCATCCAGGATGCAGCAGCTGGGAATGCAAGAGTGTGATTGCCCATAATTGTGGAGTTTAAAGGACAGATGTAAACTATTGTTTGGCAAATTCTGACAACACCCATCTAATTCCCCACTTGAAGTAGGTGAGACGATAGCATCACTTTTAAGAGCAGCTTGTTGCCTTTTGTTTGAGTTGTTGCATAGTAGTTATGATTGGACATTCCCTGGGGAGAAAGAATCCACCTAAAAGCCACAGTGTGTGGGTTTTTACATCCCCATTTTACTTTACCTTTTTTGTCCAGCAAGTGGGAATTTTTCCTACTCTGCAAAGATGACCATTCTTATTTCTGTTCTAAGAAAAATCTGAGAACTGAAATTCAAAGGGATTTTGTGTGATTTTGCATGGGGACACATTCAAGCCAGGCTCTCTGAAAAGCTCTAGAGGATTTCAGGGTCTATTAGAACTTAAAGAACCAGAAGGGAAGAACAAAACCCACGGGAGATGAAAAACAAAATCGACAAACTGGATTTTGGGGTGATTGTAGTCCATGGCACAGTGGAAGTGTACAACCCTCTGCCAAACTCTCTTGGAAATGGGCTGGAAATAAAGATATACTTAGAGATAGTGAGCAGCCTGGAGGAAGAAGGGCTGGCAGGAGTCTGTGATACTGTTTCTGAGGCCAATGAATACTTGTAGAATATACCTCAAAAGCCATAGTAAAGAATCAATCAAGAAATCCACCCTATGTGAAAACACCTGCAATTGAAAAGAAAGAATGTAATGGACTCTTATAAGTGGATTATTACTTCAAAGAGAAGGTGCTATCTTCAATCTTTGTAAGACACAGTAGCTTCATCAGCTGTTTTATTCTGAGGCCAAAACATCAGGAGTAGGAGTGGTAGTCCTTGGGCCATCCTATTCCAACTCACTGCTAAGCAGAAATCTCTGGTTTCTGGTAACAAATTGCTCAGAAAGTCTCTACTGGCTTTTTTCTTACACTTCTGGTTCTTCCAGCCCACACGATTTTCTATATTTTTTAAATTAATTAATTTTATTTAAACAAATAGCAAAGAAACCAATGTGAGACAATAATTCCTCCCTTGTGTGTCTCAGAACTCCTGCTTTTTCCAGGAAGAAATGCTTCTCCGTAAATGGTTCCACAAAGATGATGAGTTGCTTAATAAGAACGTGGAGGAGGCTTTCTGAATGTCTAGGAAGTTAACAAAAATCTTTCACTTGGCTTTTACAGGTCCTGGATTTAGCCCTGTCACTAATGTTTCAATGGGTCAAAGCCCCAACTTTTCAATGCCCTGTTATTTCCACAAAACAATCTTGTTTTAAAAACACTCTTTTCCAAAAAGTGGAAGAGCTAACAGAGAGGAATATCCAAGGTTCCCATTAAATTAATGTAATAAAGTTTTAATTTATATTAAAGAGACATCATTATTAAAGGGAGAATTACATACATTAAGATGTAAATTATGACAAGGAGGCTCTTATCATGAGATAATCAAAGATAATCACCCCCCTGAGGTACTGAAAGAAACAAAGCACAGCGTGAGTGCCTCTAAATCTCTTAGCAAGTACAACACTGGAGTCCTTCCATGGATCCTGCAAAGCAAAAACAAAGACACCCACCCCTTGGTGTCAGAGAAATTCTCTGGGACATCACTGGGACACTGCAAGGCTGGACAGGTGAAGCCAGATTTTTATCTGAGCCATCTACTTACAATAGACCTGCTAAGGAGGTTCCTTTCTGTAAGCTCCTAAAGAAAACTCATTTAAAATACTTTTTTTTCTGCCAGTCAGAGAGAAAATTAATTTAATGAACAACAATAAAAAACTGAGCAGGGGGAAAAAAAAAGACCTCAAAATCATGAACAAGCATCTGCAGCCAGTTGTAACTAAAATCCCATTGTTATCCATGTTATTAATCTGTTAACAACCTGGTAGCACCCAAAGGACTTCGTCCAGCTGCCTAAAGAAATAGTGGAAAAAGAACATATTTACTGCATAAATAAAATTACATTTTGTCAGTATTTTTCATTCTCAAGTAAAAAAAGTAACACTCTGTGTTCCAGGTGGACCAATGATGCTGAGAGAGAGCAGAGGAAACCAAAGTGTTAACAAGGATAGAAACCAAAGCTTGTGTTCCCCCTCAGTATTCTCAAATCACTAAACTAAACCCACTTGTGCATAGTTAAATGGTGCTAAATGCAAAAGGTGTATAGGAATTTGTGTTAGAAAAGCTTGATTAAAGAAAAATTATGATTTCGCTCAAAAAGTAAAGTTTGGTGAAATACCAAGATTTTTCTGGGACCATATCAATCCTGGAAAAAAAATATGAGTAGGAAAAAAAATTTGCACTTGTCTTGCTAAGATCATTCAGCTTTTTGTGTTTGTGATTTTTCTTTCACTTTTGAATGTTCTTTTAGAAAGAATATACAGGATTATGCCTTATAGTGTGAAATTTTGTAATAGATTCTAATGAAAATAGAAAAACCAGAGTCCTTGTTTCAAATTTGCTTTAAAAAAATCTTAAAAACTTCCATGCTGAAATGAAAAGATGTTGGAAAAAAACCTAAAAACCTGTAGAACCATTTTGGTTGGAAAAGCCCTCTAAGACCATGGAGCCCAACCATCAACACAACACTGCCAAGGCCAACACAAAACAGTGTCCCAAAGTGCCAACATTTACATGGATTTTAAAACCCTCCAGGTGATTCCACTACTGCTTTAGGCACTGTCCCAACACTTGAAAACATTTAATTGAAGATATTTTCCCCAAAACCCAGTCTAAACCTTTACTGGTGCAACTTCAGGGCATTCCCTTATAACCTGTTTAAAATCCAAGCTTTTCCCAAGCTGCCATGGAGCAGGGGCTGCTCTCCAGGTTGCTTTCTTATTTCTCCAAATTCCTATTGAAACGTTGCTGTGAGACTTAAGAGACATTGAAATTCCTTGCAGTTCTTACCTTTTGCCCAAGGTGTCCATTTAAAACACTACCAGACACAGAGGTGTTTCCCAGGCTTTCCACAATGTCAATGCCAAAATCTTTGCAAGCAGAAATCCAGAAATGCTGGAGTTCAAGGTTCCTGCTGCTGAAAATCTACATGAAAGGAAAATAAAATAATAAAAATAATAAAAATAATAAAAATAATAANTAATAATAATAATAATAGATATAATCATCAAATAATAGAATGGTTTAGGTTAGAAGGAGCCTTAAAGACTATTTCATTCCAACCCCTGCCATGGGCACTGACACCTTCCACTATCCCAGGTTGCTCCAAGCCCCATTCAACGCAGCTTTGAACACTTCTAGAATGGGGCACCTAAAAGAAAGAAGATTGTTTCTAAAGGGAGCCCGTGGAAAAAAGAAGAATAAACTTAGTTTTTTATGTATTCTAGGTCAGTCACATACAAAGAAATTACAAGTTATGCAGAGAAAACAAAGCAACAACAACAACAAACCTGCAAATCACCCTTTAACTTCTTTTCATACAAATAGCCTTTCCAGAAAGGGAACACATCAGCCTTAAAAATCACACTGAAAAATTGGACACCTTCAGAGGAAGAGTCATAGGGATGGGTGAGGCTATAAAACCTTACAGAGAAACACATACAAACTGTTCAGGTCATCAGACAGGAATTAAAAGGATCACAGGCTCCAAACTGTGAGTATGGGAAAAAAGTATGAAATAATGAAGGGTGGTGTGGCTTTCAAAAATCAGATTAATTAATAGTGAGTCATATTAGCTGGAGAACAAAGCTAGAAAAATTCGAATAAATAAAAAGTGCAAAATTTTAAGAAGAAAAAAAAAAAATCCCATGGAAACCATCAGTTCTATAAAGGTGATATATCTATCTATTGCAATCTTCATGAACAGTCAGGTATACTTGGGAGAATTTTTTATTTAGCAACATGTTCTAATGGAAGGTGTCCCTGCCCATGGCAGGGAGGTTGGAATGAGATGGATTTTAAGGTCCCTTCCAACCCAAACTGTTCTAAAATTCCATTTTTAGAGTGGCAGACAGATGCTAGATGATTACAGAGAACACCAGCTGGTGAAAGTAGCACTGATTCTGTAGCAAAAAGAATTCACACAAATCAAGTTTCTGGCTCTTTCATTAAAACAGGAGCCTCCAGGTGAGGGACATGGACATAGAAGCACAAGAGCTTTTAGTCAATCAAGCTTTTAGACAATCAAGTGTGGAGGTGAGATACTTGGAAAGATCCTGAGCATCACAGAAGGCAGCAGGGACAAAGATACCTGTGCTCCCCCATGGCAGCTCCAGGCTGTGAAGTTGTTGAACTGAACACGACTGTCTGGCAAATACTCTGGGTATACCAGCAACCCATGCCTGTTTAGAGAGAAAACCATGGAGACTGTTCCTTTACAGTGCATGTACTGGTGAGCAGATTTTTCTGTTCATCATTTTGATATCTAAAATCTTAAATCTGCAACAGTTGTCTGCATGAGACTTTATTTCTTAAAAGCAAAGTCAAAAGTTTTCAGTGCTGGACCTATCAGAGCTAAAAAGGAGTGTGCAGTGCCACTGAGAGGTTCTCACTACAAAACACCCCCCCATGCTCATGAGTTTTCAGCTTTCAGCCTTTCAGCATCACCTTCAGGTAAGCCTGACATGAATCTGGACAGACAAGGCTCTTCTTTAGCTTGGATTCAGCTAACTTGGATTACAGCCCAAATGTATGCATTCCTGAATGCAGCATTTGGTTTGACCTTCTCAGAGATTTAAAATCTAGATTAATATCCAGATTAACTCAAAATTCAGGTCACCTTAACTACTGATTTTCAGTACAATGTCATTTTTTAATACTCTTTCTGTTTTAGGGAAGTACTGGTTAAAACTTTTTTCAATAGCTGTTCCTGGATACTAAAGGAACAATTGCTGCATGAAATGTCACAGAACCAGGGAATCAGGGAGTGTTGGAAGGGACCTTAGAGATCATCTCGTTCCACCACCCTGCCATGGACAGGGACACCTCCCACACCGATTCTGCCCTGCTCCAGACAGCTCTGCTTGCAAAAGACAAGGACCTGAAAGGGTGCAAAATTGGGGGGGAAAGTCCTGAAAAGAGGGACAAGGCCTTTTCTGCCCACCACTGCAATTATAGATGGCACAATCATTTGCTGAAAGAAAATGTCTTTAACCAAACACCCCAAGTACCTTGTGCAGGAGTGGGCTGTGTTCTCACTGAAGGACAGCAGAGGCACTTTGGATGGTCCCTCAGGGGAGAGATGAAAGAAATAGCCATACCCAGCACCACACACTGTGTTACCCTGTAGAGAGAAATATATGACTATGAAAATAATATTACCACATATTTCTGGAAATTAAAATCAATTTAAGAAACACACTAATGAAAATCCCAGCTGTAATCCATTCAAATTCTGGTAAACTGGCTGGTGGAGACTTGTACCTCATTTCTGTGTCCCCAGTCTTGTTCTGTTTTCACTTGGACCGTAGGCCAGTTGTAAAAATACTTATTTTTAAACTAGACAAGGAGGATTAGCCAAGCAATAGAGACAAACATCAGAAAAATGGTCTTGTCACAAATCTTCAAGAAGTAGGTAAGAAAAAGATATGTTGAAAACTTACATCTATAAACTCATTTCTATATAAGAAAGTGTCAGGAAGAAAAAGTAAACCACAAACTAATCCCAAAGGTAAATCACAAACTAATCAAGTTTGTTGGTTTCCTTCTCAGTCTCGATATTTCTCTTATCTCCCAAAGAAAACACGGGATAAGGAAATAAAGGAAATATTTGCATTGAAAAAGTGAGACTCCTAAAAGTCAAGAGAAAGCAAAGAACAACATCTTCAGGATATGTTAGTGACTGAACAATTAAACTTCCTTATACCTGTGGTAAATTATGTGGTTTGGAACATTTTTTACAGGGTAAGTGAATAACCATAGGATGATGTGATTATTGTAATTTAATATTTCTTAAAGAAATTGCATTCTAAATTCTGCACTGGAGTTACATTATTTGTGTTCCAAACAATAAAATAATAAAAATAAGAGGACATAAGGTCCAACTGGCCTTAAAATTAGGAGTTTAGTACTTACAGAATCTGCATTAAGTAGATTATATGAGTTGTATTTGGTGTGTCCTGAACTTTTCTACTCGAGGACAAAAAACCTGCTCTTGCCAGTTTAATTTGGAGAGCAGCCAAGCCTAGTTGGTTTGGGTTTTGTCCATATAGCAATGTCTTCATGTGTGCACCTGTGCATGATCCCTTTCCCCTGCCTTAGGTGTGTGAAAATTTGAAGTCCAGGCTGGTAGATTTTAGCTCCCTTTCTAGGAAAAAAAAAACAAAAAAAAAAAAGACATAGGCATGTGCAGAAGGCAATGCTTTTGGTCTGCCCTTAGACAAAATTAATTGCTCTCTAGAGGTATGTGGCTCTCTGAGGGGGGCCTAAGATGGCCTTACTTGCAGCTCTAAGGAGGGCTTGTTCTCTAAGATCAGGTCTGACACCACCACTCCCATTCATAGCTCACTGGACAGTGTTAAAATACTAATGACTTTTTGGTCCCTGATGGTCCAAATCAAAGCTGAGCCTGGTGACCTCGAAGTGAAACCCTCCATATACCAATTACTTTCTTCTGACCCATCCAAGTGTGCTCCCTGCAGTCCTGATCTCTGACATCTGTCAAGGAATAAAGTACTGAGACCCAGAGCTCTGCTTTCTCTATCCCCTGGTAAAACTGCTGCTTTTTCTGAAAGTGCAGCCACAGAACCTTTTTCTTTAACAAAACACTTCTGCAGTCCAGTCACATCATTTCCAGGATATTTTACTTGCGACTCCAATCGTGCGTTCTACAGATGATTCATAAGGAAAAAAAAACCCTGCATATTTATTCAGCCAGCTCGTGGCTTGAGGGCAGGGGTTTTAGGCAAGCAGGGAATTTTGTGTGGAAATCAATTCTTTGTGGAAGTCAGTATATTACGAATGTCCATGCAACCAAAATTCCAGAGAGAAATTACCTCCCTGAGCATGCCAAAAACCTGGAGGTATGCACTGCAAGTCAGTAAAATCAACTGGCTGACGGTTTAAGTGTCTCTTAACCGTACAACTCTGCTGGTGTAAATATTTCATGAGTTTCTTTTAGATAGCCAGGACTCAAACTGTTGACCTTAAAGATGACATTAAAGCTCTGGACAGTGTTCCCAGCACCACTCCCACAATTTCAGAGCTGGGCAGGATGTGAGTAGTACTCACAATGTGCCTGCTGTGGTGTGGGTCCACTTTGCAGGAAAGGGTTTGGAAAAGATCTCAGCAGGGATGAAACAGTGGGAAAACAGTGCCAGACAGATGCAGCTTCACCTCTTTGGTGCTCTGGAGAATGGCTGGATGGGGTGACATTAGGAAACAAATGCATTTGCCAACAGTGTGACAATCAGTCACTCCTCTGACACGGAGACACCAGCTGAGCTCCACCCCGTTCATTCATCTGAGCTGTTTCCCAGTCCTCAACACCAAGGCAAGAAAGGAGAGGGAGGCTCTTGCTGGATTTCTTAAGCCCAGTCCATATGTTGTTATGCATGAGCACTGCATGCTGGCTCTGGCATTTCGGGCATTGAATGTTTATGGATTGGAACAACAAAAAGGCCAAAACTCACCAGGCCCAAGAGAGACAACATAAAAAAAATAAAAACCTACTTTTTAAATTATTTTTTCTGCCCACAAAAAGAAAACCAAGGATATAGGGTGGATGTTTCAGTGAAAAAAAACCCAATATCACAGAGGAGCATCTTCAGTTCCTTGCACTGATAGCATTTAAAAAGCAAAAATCCAGCCTGCTAATGAGATTGTCTATGACTCTAAAAAGTGATAACCTAGGCTTACACACTGTGTTTAAAAAAAATTATACTAACCTTGTAATAATCAGTTTGCACTCATACTGTCTGAGTATAAAATTTCATCTAACAGCCTGATTCACCAGTGCACTTAAGAGCTTAAGTCAAATGGAAACCAGTGGGAATTGGGTCTCCAAATGTCTTTGTAGGCTCAGGTTTGAGTGACTGCTCTGTCCCAATTTCCACACCATTTAGGCCACCACTAATTTCAAGGAAATTTAAGCTCTTCAGCCACCAAATGCAAATTTAAGCTCCCAAGTAAATTGACTAGTTATGAAAACATTACTGCAGGTCTCACTGTGGAAAGGCTTAACCCATCACGCACAGAAGATGTTACAGTTTGGACCTAGAGCTCTCTGCAGTCCCTGCCTTAAAGATTGCAGCCAGTAAGTTAAAACCAGTAACTGAAAGATGGAAATCTGAAAATAAACAAAAAACAAACACAAAACCAAGAAACAAAAAGACTGACAAACACACTAAAATTAAATTCTAAACTGGGAAAATTTCTGTCACATGTTCTGGCCTGAGAACCAGGCAGGTGGAATATGAGTCTTTCCCATTACATTCTGCAAATGGAAGTTTGAAGATAAATAAACTAGGATTATAAATACCTAAAAAGCTTGAGTCATTTGATCTGAGAATTTTCATGAGAGAAAAGGTGCTAAGACTACAGCATCATAATGCTAGTGCTGCACCAGCACCCCTGGAATTTAGTGATTATTATTGCACTTAGAAAAAGTCACCAGTTCTTTTGCCAGGGAGAAATGTGACCTTTTTCTCTTAATATCCCTGTGCTTTGCTGCTTCCTGAGCACTGCTTGGTCCTGTTGTACAGTAGGAGCAGTTAATAACAATTTTAAGCTGGGCAACTTCTTCGAGTTTTCCTTTTGCTGCTGCAACTCCTCAAATATTCCAGTCCTCAAGATGATGAAGGTCATCAGCAACCATTTGAGGGCCATCTGCTACCCTGCCTGGAGCAGCACATCTCTGGAGAGCAGAAAGGACCCCCTGATATTGGGGTACACAGCCAACAGCTGTAACTTTATATCTGCAAACTCACGTGAGCAGGGAGGGATAAATAAATGTGCCGAAACCCCAGCACAGCCAGCTCCCAGGAACCCGTGGAGGTAATTGCAGCAAACCTTTTCAAAAGCTGAGCCACTGGCAGTGGAGTGAACAGCTCCAGGGTAAGTCAGTGCATGACAGTACAAAACTCTGTGCTTAGTGGAGCTGAAATTCTCGTGATTCTGCCTAGTTGTTGTATTTTAAAACCATAGTTGATGGCCTTAAAAATGATAAATATGGCCTCGAGGGAATTGCAGAAAAGTTCTCTCCTCCTTCCTCGGTGCTCCTGTCTTCATAAAAACATAGGAAATGTGTTGGTCTCTTTTTCACCTTCAAATTTAGGTGTAAATCTTTGCTCATGGAGCAGAAGCCCTGGGGGTGATTAGGTCTTCACAAACAGTAATTGGTTTGGTTACTGGGGGTTAACAATAGAACGGGTTAGGATTATTTTTTAAATGAAAATATGCATTTCTCACTACTGAAAGTGTGGTAAGAAAGGTCAGTTTCAATGTAATTTCTTAAAATAGTTGGGAAGGAAAAGTGGTTTGAAGTTGATTAAAATCATATTTTTCCACTAAACACATAAAAGTGACTCTTTATTCTGAAATGTAAGACCAAAAAAGAGTATGAACTAAGAGAAAGCATCAGAGACTTAGTGAATAAAAGTATTTTTTCTGAGCTCAGCTTTTTGATGTGTGGCTGGTCTCTTTAAAAACCTGGTGTTTTATTACCATTTAGAATAGAGAAGCTTCATTTCTTTCAAAATCAATGTCATTTTCATAGGACAGGGAACACATTCTCTTTCTCACCCCAGAATGCAAATCTTCAGCAGTATGGTCAATGTGATTTTAAATCCAGACAGAGGTGTAATTGATGCTGCTGAATTTTAGTGGTTTTGTAGTCAGTCCATTAAAATTGAGGTGTTTTTTTTTTTTAATGGCAGAAATCCATCATTATAAATAATAATATTTTTACTTCTCCATAAATAGAGAAGCTGAGACTAAACTTTTTCCAAGTTTTCTGAATCTGTGAGCATTATAAAATAAAACAACATTTTGAAGTACCTCAGGATGAATTCTCTCACTGTAATATTCCATTCCACTCAAACACAGCAAAATTCTCAGTAATAAATTTACCCAGGAACATAATTTATTTTGTAATATGCACTTGTTTCAATATCCCATCACAAGCACAAGTTCTGACAGCTCAGCCAAGAAACAAATATTGTGTATGTGATTTCCCAGATAAATGAAGCTCTGTGTCTTTCTGATACCTTTGATTAGAAAGGAAATATTATGTCTTATAGCAGAACTTCTTACCCTGATGTGGCTGGCAGGAGCCCTGACGTAGATCCCTGCTGGTGACAGTGTCTCAATATTGGATAAACCATCAGTTACAGAAAGGCCAATCACTATGTTGTTACTAATTTTGTTCTCCTCTTCCAGTCCCTCACCTTGAAAAGAAAAAGATATGAAGAAAAAAAAAAAAAGACAAAAAAGTAAAAAATAAGAGGAAGAAAAAAGAAAAATAAACATAAATGTACATATTATTCATGATTCATATTATCATGATTCAATGTATCTATTATCATGATTCTCTTTTCAATATACACAAGTCCAGATGTTATATTCACATATATTTCCCTGTATGAGATATTATATGTGACAATACCACAAGTCATATATTCTGGACTGCAAGTTTATGGTAAAAATAAATAAAATATGTATTATAAAGCAGATTTACAGTTGAGAAAAGAGACTCAGAGTGGTTCAGAGTGGGAAAGAGGCTCACCTATGCACACACAGGCATGCTCCTGGCAGTACTAGAATTCAAAGTCTTCTTTATCTCCTGTCTCCGTTCACTGCCCTACTTACATGTAAGAAAATTTCTAAACTGGCTGAAAAACACCTTGTGCACCTCTGCACAAAAGTGGGGGTTTGCCCCTCTAAGCAATGGAGTAGGAGAAGAGAAAGGGAAAAATCAATCGACCAATTGATCAGACAACACAGACCTCTTGGGGTGCCCCAGATCTAGTTACAGTATAGAAATTGGAAGAAGAAAACAAAATAAATACTTTTTAAACTACATTGTAAAGAAATGGGCCACCCAACGGCAAGGAGTGGACAGTCCCATACAAGCCAAGGCCAAATAAGGACACATGGATAGGATAAGGGGAAATGGCCTTAAGTTGGTCTGGGGGAGGTTTAGGTTGGATATTAGGAAAGATTTCTTCACCTAAAGGGTGGCCAGGCATTGGAACAGCCTGCCCAGTGGAGTCACCATCCCTGGGAGTGTTTGCAGCCATGGAGATATGGCACTTGGGGACATGGTCTCGTGGTGGGCTTGGCAGGGTCAGTTTAGTGGTTGAACTTCCAGAACAAGGAAGACCTTGAAGGTCTTTTCCGACCTTAATGACTCCATGATTCTGTGATCAGCACTGCTGCTCTTTTGGAAGATGAATACAAAGTGGAATCTTGTGTGGAATCTATGCATAGGCCATTCTCTCTGGCCTACCAAATCACATCCATTTAGTTTTGTTTATCCAGCAGAAGTCATTATCTTCAAATACATCTGCTCAAGTTCTATTCATAATTCAGATCCCTTCCCAAATCATTACTACCCCAAATCATTACTACCCCAAATATAAGCCACTTCATAAGAAAACCTGTGCCCTTTGGTTTTTGGGATAGCAATAAATACTTTTAGCCTTCCCTCAGTATTTTAAGGGAATCAGCTTTCTCAATTTTTTCCAGTCTGTATGTACTACAAGCAATGCATGAACATGTACTACAACCAGAGCATGAACAAGATCCTAAAGAAGTCCTTTTGACAGCCATACAGGAGTTTGAGGTTTTGGCTTTCAAGCTCAGACCTTGTGTGTCAATATCCCTTCCAAACCAAAATTTTGTGATGGTCTTGCAAACTCTCTGAAAATAAGGATTTTAGGTGAAATCACTGAGAGAATCCAATTCCAGAGCTGCAAAGAGCCAGCTGTAATAAATATTCCTACACGGGCAACAAAATTATATATAAATTAATCCATCAGACCCTCTGGAGCTGCTGACAGTGAAGCCATTAAAAGCATCTTGAGGATAAGGTGTATTCAGGCTGAAACTTCAGCTCAGCTCAAAGTCCTTTAACTCAGACACAGATCCCAACACGAATGAGCCAGAAGCTTGGAGGTCTTGTTCTGCTTCCCCATGGCTGCAAGGGCTCTGTACATCAGCTTGGGGAAGCCCTTGCATCTTTCTGAGCCTGCTCTCTTCATCTGCAAGGTGTGTTTAACCACATTGGGTTTATAATCTTCCCTGTTTAATCATGATATATCACTCCTCATTATGTTTATACACAGCACCCAGCACAGGGACTCGGTGTGGGTGGGGAACTGCAGGATCAGAACTGAAGGATTTCTTTTTTTCCCCTCTGTTTATCTCATAATTGGTCATTTTTATCCCATCTCTTATGGAAAACAAAAATCAAGCTATATCTTTAGGTATTCAGGCAACATGAGATCCCAGCAGAAGATGCTTGAAGTCAGTCTCCTGATGGTTAGTTAGGAGAAATATTTTGTTGTTTAACATTTTTGTTGCTCCAAGCTCCGATTTATTTAAGGGCTAAATCCTCTGGTTGACTTTTAACATATGCTTTCATTCCATTATCTTCGACATCAAATGACTGAAGTTAAAGGTAATATTCTCTTAAATGCTTCATTGAGTTGTGGTCTTAAATATGGCATAATGACACTTTTCGAAACACATATTAATCAATCCCCTAAAAAAATCTACTATTTTTTCACTGAAAAATAATTGATCCCAATCAAGTAAAGACTGACCTGAAGAAAGAGAGCTGGTCAAATGGAAGCAGCTGCTAGGAGTTGTGTGTGGAATTGTGGGAGCTTTATTCCAAATTCACTGACACCAGAAATTGCAGAAGATGTGATTAAAGTTCTCAGAGTACAGTTAAGGACCTGCCATTCTTTCCTCCAAAGCATTTTCATGCAAATGGGAACCAGCACAAGCTACTGTTGTATGTAGTGTGGATATTGGCCTGCTTCACTTACCCAGGAGAAGCCCGTGGCCTGAAATGTTGTAGAAAACATTGCTGTCCACACTGAGGTTGGAGATCCCGCTCAGACGGAGGCCTTGGCCAAAGGAGTCCAGAACACAACAACCACGGATGTAAGAGTCTGGAAGGAAGTGAGTGGTGTGAGCACAAATCACTCTGCAGATTGAGGGCAGGTATTTTACACCCCTTCTCTAGCCAGGCATGGTGACCTTCCCATCATCTAGATCCTGGCCAGTGCTGCCTTCTGCCACCAGGAAGCCCTGACCCTCACTCAGTGATGAAGATGGCACAGATCCCTTCCAAACCAAACCATTTTATGATTCTCTGAGAGGTGCAAATGTACCTTAGGAAGAGAAAATCCATTCAGCACTTTTAAAACATTCTTTGAGCCCACCTAAATTGCCCCTACCACTCCCAGTCTTCAGAGCCATCACTGCCACTTCCACAGAGATGAATTTGGCACTTAACAGTGACAAAGTCAAAAGAACTTAATATGTTCCTTAACCTCTGGGTGATAAAATTAAATGTTGGCCCCTGCAACTAGCCAGCCCTGAGCCATTTTTGGGCTCCCTCGTAGTGTCTTAGTACATTCATTTCCAGAACTACTGTCTTCTACATCAAAAGCGCAGTGTCGCATTAAAAAAAATATTTTAGGAAGAAGCAGAGATACAAATGAAGTGAAGCAGGTGAAACCACTCTGTCACTTGGGCTTAGACTAGAGATGAAGGGATTTTTCCACATTTAACAATCCAATTTGCCTACTGACTCAAGAGCCAAGCAGGTTTTGAGGGTGCCTGCCCCAGCTTTGGGCAGGAGAAGGTGGGTATCTCCAGGGCAGGCAACTCACCTGCCATCCAGGTGTTGCCAGCAACAGTCAGGGCACTGCAGTGGTGCCGGAACGCTTGGCCCGCGTGGCGGAACTGGACCCCCTCCAGCTGGAGCCGGCTCGCCTGTCCCTGGAAGGCCTCCACAACCACCATGGCTCCCAGGTCCCGAGAGCCCAGCTGCCTCTCACTTCTCTTGTACAAACACCCAGAGCGACCTAGGACACAACCCAGGGAGAGCTGTGAGTGGCACCCTCCCCTCCTGGAGTGGGATGTGCAGGGGGAGATCCTCCCCACTGCCCCAGTGAGACTCCATCTCCAGCAGGGATCTGAAACATGGGCCCAAAGACAACACAGACAAACGTTTTTGATGTCCCTCAAAATAGGCGTGGTTCTTTCCCTAAAAGTCTGGACGTTTTGGAGGGAAATGTATCAAAACAAGCAGGAAGCTGTAGTTTTATGTCTTGGACAGGTCCGTGGAGTTAATTTTAGATAATTGTATGCATGAGAAAGAGGGATTTGACATTGATTTCCCTTAGGTGAGGTTCTTGAAGAGATTGGGCATGGATGTATAGAACTAAACTGAAATGAGGCATTCTGTCAGTTTTTTTTAAACTCTCTTCTCCTGACTCTCCCTGCAGATGGATGGGGAAGTGTTACTACCCACAGTTTCAAGACAAGAATAGAGATTAGGGAGAAATTCTTCCTTGTGAGGGTGGAGAGGATCTGGCAGAGGTTACCCACAGAAGCTGTGGCTACCCCTGGATCCCTGGAAGGATCCAAGGCCAGGGCTTGGAACAACCTGGGATAGTGGAAGGTGTCCCTGCCCATAGCAGGAGGGTGGAATGAGATTATCTTTAACTTCCCTTCCAACCCAACCATTCTTGGATTCCATGATATGACAACAAATTAAATCATAGTACTGGGTAAAATTCCTGAAAGACCCTTCCATGGTTGTGAGATATTTTGGTATGAGATTCAGACTATGAATGTGTTACTTGGGCTTGTTCAGTGGAAGAGCAGAGGGGATCTCAAATTCCAGCACTGCCTGCTGATGCCCGGTAATGCTCATTTTTCTTTAAAAGAAGATAAATTAACCACAAAAAACACTGCTCACTCCTCCTCTGGTGACTCCTCTGAGAAATCCTCCTATCCTGTAACTCAAATAAAAACCTCAAACAGTTAGTATGTTTCAGAGCCTATATTTATGAGTTCCACACAAAATGGACCATAAATCCATGAGTAATATAAGCAGCTGGCTGCTGGATATCAAATGAAGTCTTGTGTCACAGTCTGAAAGCCCAAGGCACTTTTTTTTAAAGAAAACCTTACACCTGGGTTGCCAGATAACCTAACTCTCCTCACATTATAATCACTGTGTCTGATTCTGCTTCTTGAATAGATGGTGTAAATCAGGAATCCACCTGTCAAACTCCATGGCATTTCATACAGGTAAAACTAAAGAAGAACTGAGATATTTAACATTTTTTCACCAGTGATACTTTATGCATCACCTGTTATTTTTTCCTTGGCAGCCCTAAACACTAAACAGTGTCTCAATATTTTACACTAAAGAGTACAAACAGCATTGGGCTGTTTTGTTTTTCCTTCTTCTTAAAGTGACTAAATAGTAAACACAATTAAAAATTTAATATATTATGTACACTGAAACATGTTTTCAGAAGATACTTTCTTTTCTACACCCTTAGGCTCAGGCAAAACTAAAGGGTCTTTCCCAAGATGGCTTGAAACAACAATGTGAAAATAATACATCTGAGATATTACAATGAAGTGCAGTTCAACTCCCAAGACTTCACACTTCAATGTCAAACAATGTTTGGAAAGACAAACTCTCTTTCCTGGCATTGGAATTATCTCAAAGTTATCCTAGGAAGAAAGAGTTCTAATACGCAGTGGTGCTGCCACAATGGGATTTTAATGGAGCAGTTTTCCTCCCCAGTACATTTCTGTGAGAAAAGACCTCCTCACCTGCATTTGCACACTGCCTGAGGTGGGACATCCTCTCCAGCGTGACATTTCCTTGAACAACCACCCTTCTGCTGATCAGTGCCACCACAGCACTCGAAGGCAGACCTTGGCCATTGCCCCATTCCTCTCCAACACTGTGGGGGTACCTAATGAAGGACAAAAAATATCATCTGCACCTGCCAGATGGAGAGAATGATGTTTATGATTTCTTGTTATTTATGTTTATGACCATAACCTCCCAAATTCTGAGCTGGTTTCAGTCCTTTTCTCAGTGGGTGGCACATTCAGTCAGTGCTAGATTGGCTTTTCCTTGTCTGATGTTCGCTTTCATCTTTTTGTTTCACAAGCTCTCAAACCTTTCTTAGATTACATATATAATATTATATTGTGTTGTGTTGTTAGGAAAAGGCTTTTCATCCAGAGGGTGGTTGGGCACTGGAACAGGCCCCTCAGGGAAGTGGTTACAGCCCCAAGGCTTCCAGAGCTTAAAAAAACATTTGGACGACACTTCCAGGCACATGGTGGAGATTTTGGAATTTCCCTATGCAGGGCCAAGAACTGGATTCAATGAATCTTGTGGGTCCCTTCCAATTTAGGATGTTCTGTGATTCTATTTCAGCCTTTGAATTCTCTTCCCAAAACAGGTTTGGGTGAAAAACATCAGGACTTTTTTCCTCAAGCCCAAATTATTTCTGAAAATAATACCCTTAATCTTCCTGGGCATTGGAGTTAGGTTGCCTCTAGATAGATTATGTAAGAAGTGCAGTTTTCAGTCTGTCCCAGATCTCCATGCACAGTAGATGAAGAAAGTGTAGGGCAGTGAAATTAACACTCACTGGAAATATAGAAGCAGATTTCCATAGTGAAAAAATTCACTTTGAGTGTATTACTTAAGAAAATCAGTCAAGAAGAGAGGATTTTTTTGGACACAAGTCATACATTTCTTGTGAAAAATATGCACTTCCTCAAGGAATTGAATATGCAGGAAATTTCTTTGTCATTCCTATACTGACACCACTGGACTTTACTGGCCATCAGTGTTTTCTGCTTCAAAGGTTTTCTGAGTTCAAGGGCATGATACAGAATTTAAACATAGACTTTAAACACTCAGGATTAAACATCCACTATTTTTAGGGGGAGTAAGGAACTGAAATATCACTGGCCACCTTTATTAAAGGGATTTATATAGTTATTATGTCCCACAGGGAACGGCAAATCCTGACTTTGGTCAAATTTTCTCCTTGTTTAGCTCTCTGCTATAAAAATCTCCTTGGCCCCTGAAAGGATACCTGAGTGGTGATCTAAGGTGCAGCTCCGTGTTGTTCACAGACTGGATAACAGCCACTTCCTCCTGCTGCTGTGCATCTCCAAGGCCTGAGCTTCCCACCAGGATTTCATCACCAGGTTGCCAATCAACAGGTTCCTGGAGCACTAATCGTGTGTCACTAGCATTAGCTGATGATTTCAAGTGTGTGAAAACTACTTTGGGCATCCAGCCTGAAAAGAACAAGGGAAAAAAAAGGTTAAAAAGCAAGTCAATCCACTTAAAAAACAAACAAACAAAGAGGAGTAGCATTCTCCTGGTTCAAGGTTGGGTTGGACAGGGCTCAGAGCAACCTGGTCTAATGGGATGTCGATCACAGGGGCGTGGAATGAGATGGTCTTTAAGGTTCCTTCCAACCAAAACCATTCAATAATTCAATGATTCTATGAAATCTGGGTATAACAAGCCCCAGCAATAAAAAATCTTGCCCTATAACCCTCCTTTCTTCACTTAATGAAGTTTGTTTTAACTTTTGACATTTCCTTTTCCGTCTCAGGCTTTGGAATAGATTGGTCCAGTGAGGTCCAACACCATCAGGGGAGAGTGTGTGCTTCACACACCCACCTTTAGAATACTTTTCCTTCCCTCCCTTGCAATAGATCATCATTAACCTTTAGCCCACAGCAAGTTACTGTCCTCCTTGGTCATACTGAAGGAAAGGAATAATAGCAGAAATCACTGAGTGCAGAGGTTGCATCTAATAAATCATTTTCAAATTATTTTAAGCAAACTTCTCTGTCCATATCCTGGTTCACTTTCTTGTTCCTTATACTCCAGTGTCTTCACTACTTATATTCTAGTGTCCCAACTATTTCTTTAATGAAGATGGAAATAAGAAGTAGCACCTCCAAGACAGTAAATTCACAACAGAATCACAGAAGAATCAAATCTTTATACTCTTTTATCTTGAAGTACACATGAGCACCTGTTCTGTGTGTCAATGATGGGCATCTAAACCTGAGACACTTCTGTATTATTACATTTTAAAATCAAACTTGAAATTTCTCAACTTCCAGCTAAGAAAATCTCCCAGACATCCTTCATTTAAGGTATTTCAGTTCAAATTACAAATTGTTTTGGAAGGCATCAAACATCTCCTGCTGTTCAGCTCAGCCCTGTGAGGTGCATCTGGCTTTCTGTGTCCTGTTCTGGGCTCCTCAGGACAAGAGAGACATGGAGGTCTTGGAGTGGGTCCAGTGGAGGTTGATGAAGATGATGAAGATGATAAAGGGACTGGAGCATCTCCCTNATGCAGAAGCTGAAATGCAGTAGGACACATAGGACACTGTAGGTGCCAATGGAACCAGACTGGAATGACTCTGTAGAAGCCCCCAGAACATCCAGAACATGTGGACCCTGTATCCTCAGCAAGTACATCCTACACCCTACAGTTCTGCTTCTATAGGGCCATGCTGTTTTCTAATGCAGACATAGACAAAACCCACTTTCCACCATTCACAGGCACTGGCATCATCCTCAATACAGCTCAAAAAACCCCTCTTAATATCATCCTATGTGCATTCTTTTACCAGCAGCACTCTCTTCATCTTTATTAATTTGCCTTCTTCCACCGAGCGATTCTCGTGAATTTTTAGGGCTGGCACAAAAGCCAACGACTGGCAGCAGCCATCTGCACGTGGAGCACTGCACAATCTCTCTCCAGCTCTGGACATTTTGTTTCTGGTGTTGATTTGTGTGCCTGTGTTGATGTGTGTTCTCATGCATCTGTGTCCAGACACACAACTGACCCCTGTGGAGTTCATCTGTCACACACACTCCACAGCAGCACTGCTGGGCAGCAACTCTTGTCACTGAGGAGTGGGAAACACCATTCTGCATTCAAAACATGCTCCAATGGAAAAGGCTTTTTTTCAGGCTTTTTTCCACTTTTGAGCTCTGACTCAAAAATTTTTATGGAAAAAGTTCTCAATTGTTTGGGTTTTTTTCTTCAAAAAGAATATTCAAGGCATCCAAACATTCTCCCATTTCCTTTATTTTCTTTTTCTTATTTTCACCTCTTACTGTGTTTAGCTATCTGTCTCCCATTCCACAGTTTGTTTGTAGTACCTTTTTTCCTGATGATCTAGGTGGGGTGGGATATTTCTCTGCATGTTCAAAATCTACTTCCAATAAGCTCAGTATATTTTCGTTAGGGAAAACCAAACCAAACAAAGTCTAGTAGATTCTGCTTTCATAGAATCATAAAATCATTAAGATTAAAAAAGACCTGTGAAGTCGTTAAGTCCAACCATTAACTCAGCTCTTTCATGTCTACCACAAAACCATGTCCCTAAGCACCACATTTATCCATTTCCTTGCTTCCCATTTTTATTCCCACATACAACACCTCCAGGTCAGAATCTCCTCTACTTCCAGCAGCACGAGTGACACACAGGATATGGTCAGTGACACTTTTCTGGTGTCAATGAGGGACCATAACTGAGTCTTCTTTGCCCTAATTATGATATATTCCCCTTGAAAACAAACTCTATTTTGATTAGAAAATGCAAAGTTCATAAAATAACCATTGGTGCCTGGGTTTGGGCTGTGCAACAGGTAAATAAATTACCTGTTTGAGGGGAAAATGTTTAAAAGACCAACAGCTGTGGTGTATTTAAATTATTTCTTCCCCCAAAATGTACTGCGAGCAGAAACACTCCAAATGCTGAAAAATAGATGAATCTGTATAACTCCTTAATTATTGAACTCATTTTTAATAATTAACTAAGCACAAGTTGGGAAAAAAACCCCATCTTGAGATCTAAAGCAGAAGTGACTTCATGTTAAAGGTACAGGACAGAGCCTTCAGAACACCCTTAACTATGGAGCAGAGAAGAATGGTGCAGCCTAGAAATGCAAGGGACTTGAAAATTAATTCCAAATGAATTAATCACAAATCTTAAAACCAGGAACATCTTGGCATCAGGACTCAGGTTATGCTTCCTGTCAGAAGCATAATGTGAAGCTGCAGTCATGTATGGACCTGGTAAAATTATTAAGAATGATACAATTCTGATGTGTACAATGCCACTCTCGAGGAAAAAACAGTATAAATTTAATTTCTTATGGCCTCTAACACAAAACATTTCATAAATCAGTGTGGGATGATATGTCACTTACCTAGCTGGTTTCACCCAGTCCTAAGTAGTGATAGGATACCAATAGGTACTCATAGAACAAAGAGAAAAAGCTTTACATTATTAGAGGAGACATTTAAATCGGATATTTGGAAGAAATTCCCAAGTCAGAGGGTGGTCAGGCCCTGGCACAGGGTGCCCAGAGAAGCTGTGGCTGCCCCTGGATCCCTGGAAGTGTCCAAGGCCAAGTTGGATAAAGCTTAGAGCAACCTGGGATAGTGGAAGGTGTCCCTGCCCATGGCAGAGGGTTGGAATTAAATGAGTTTTGAGGTCCTTCCCAACTCAAACCATTCCATGATTCTAAGTAGCTCAACAGGAGATGTGAATTTGAAATTTACAGAACTATCTCCAAGTCACGTCAAAACTGAGCAAATCAGGAAGATGTGTCTGGGCACACATCTCCAGGGTCACAGGAAAATCTGTCCACAGAATGCAAAACATGCATTGTACTGAGCGTTGTAGGTTTAAAAAAATTAGGCCATTATTTACGATCTTGATTACAAAAGACATGAGCACAATTTCCTCTTCTAGGTGTACAGTGGGTGACTCAAAGTGCACTGAAAATTTTAACTGGGTGTTTGATATTCATCTCTGGTCACTCAGCTCTGAAAGCTGAAGGTGCTACAGTTAGAAACTGAAAAAAAAAGGGGTTTGAAAGGAATTACTACAGAGTAAGGAGAGGCTGCTGCAAATTGATTAGGAGACGAATCCTGTAATTAGTGGGGAAAACGAGCTCCTGGGGATCCTACACAATCTGAATCACCTAGAGGAGTTTCTCTGTCCCACTGCAGGCACAGGAGAGCTGTCCCCTCATTCAGACCAGGGGACTCACCCAAAGTGACTCAGAAAACACCTGAGTAGCCAAGGAGCCTTGGAAACTCCATCTGCCCTCACTTGTGGCTGTCCCTAAAAAGGTACAGGTATCCTTGGACCTGAAGGGATGCACAGACCTGGGCTCCTTTGATCACTGATTCCCTCCCTAAGCACAAATCCAGCTTCTCTGCCAACCTTCAGCACTCCAGAGCAGAAAGGGACAGAGGGAGGGACAGAGGGAGAGGCCAAAAAGCAGTGCTATTGGTCTCAGCTGAGAAAGGCACCTCCACATCCCACTCCTCATCACAGTGGGAAATTTTGCTTCAGACAAAATACCTTTAAAGTCTCTATTTGTCAGACCATCTATGAAGTACTCAAGTAATAATTTTACCCATTCTTTGCACATTTAGAAAATATCACCTCTTGCCCGCTGCCTTAAAATGTGTTCCAGCTTCCACTAGAAGAGAAACTTGGATTGACACTGATCACCAAAGGAGGTGCCTAGTTTTTAATTTATTATTTCTATTAAACCAAGGCTCACCATGCTGGAGGGAGTGGAACTTGATCTTTGTGGTCCTTTCCAATCCAAACCATTCCATTATTTTTGGGTTAGGCACTCCACACATGCTGATACTTAAGGCCAGACCTAATGGGACTCTCTCCTCTGGACACAGACAAGTTCTACCCCAGCACTCATAAAAAGCCCATGGTTAGATTCTTTATGCCATGGAAACATGGCTGAGACCTCCACAGATAAAATTATTATCTCATTGTACACTAGGGAGGGTGTGGAGGAGATGAAAAAGGGTTAAGAGGCTTGTTTGGGGTAACACAGGAATCTGGGGATAAAGCTGGGAAAGGAGTTTCCACTGAGCCAGACTAGTTTCTCAAAAATGAAGTCTGTATTCCATCTAGGAACAATCCAACACATCTGGAAACCAACACTTAGACTCTTCCAACAGCTCTTCCAACAATTCCAACAATTTAGACTCTTGTTGGAATTTCCAGTTGTTCCTCACTCCTCAGGTATAAACTCCAGTGGTAGGATTCCTGCAGCTACTGGAATGCTTTCTCACTGGAAAGGGAAACTGAATCAGTTTAAACAGATAAACTCAAAAGCAGATAATTTGTCCTGATCCAAGAGGCAGACCAAAACCAAAAGAGGAGGTCACAGCTCTGTGAGTCACCTCCAGCTTTCTGCCAGGACACCAGGAGGTGTTGATATCTCAGTTACCTTTTATTACCAATCCCCCTCCTTCCAGGAAATAACTTTCCAGACAACAATTCTCCTTTTAACTGAGACTGATCCATTAAATTCCAGCTTGTCTTCAGTCTTCCATAGTCACAGCCTGCACACTTCTGTTCCTGTTGAAAGGAACTTCTGCCTTTCATACATTTCTATTTGGTTACATGAATTTCACTTTAAATCTATGGGGGTCTAAGAATTTACATGACAAGATGACAAGCTGCTTTCATGGAAAACAGATGTCCCTGACCTGAAAACAAGACTTTTTGGACTACATGTTGTTACCTAACTTTAGACACCCTGGGAACCTCCTAACCAAGCCTGACAGCAAGCAGTGTGAGCCACATCCAGAGTCAGGCAGAGCTGGAGAATAGGGTTTACACATGGGAGTGCTGGTACAAACTGGAATCTTTCAATGGGTTTTAAGAGAACTGGTTCCAGTTCTAAGCCTGCCATGGTTCTGTTAGTCTTTCTCCCAAAAGTTGTTTAAATGTTTTTGAAAAACTTCCCCTTTTTGTCACGGGGCAGCAGGGTTTGAACCCTTCTCTGACACCCAGGACCCTGCTGCATCTCATTTTTGCTTCTATTTACCACAAATTAATTAACTCAGTTGTGAACACACAGTTGTTTAGGGTGTTGACAAACTATAAAGCTCTTTTACACTTTCTGACTGTTTATTGGCATTTTAAAGTTGAGGTAATGAGATCCCTTTATTCCACAAAAGGAATTTACGAGAACTGCAGGGCTCAGACACAAAATCTGCTTACTGGGAATGTACAAATTACACTGCAGATAATTTGTCAGTCTATTGTAGCTATACTGTAAATCTTTAGTGTAAATGGGAATAGGAGCTTTCAGTTTCCAGGAACAAAGTGAAAAGAAAACTGTTTCCCTACCCCCACCAAAAAAAAAAACAAAAACCCAACTTTTCAAGATAAGTTAATAATATAATTCAATGGACTATTACTGGTTTTATTTTTTTTTTAAAGAATGAAAAAACCTCTCACCTATGGCAGGGAGTTGAAACTACAAGACCTTTAAGGTCTCTTCCAGCCCAAACCATTCTGTGACACTACGGTTGTCTCTGGTAATAAAATACAACACACTTTCCTCCAGCATTTCTGGTGTCAGACTGTCTTAGAATATAGCTCCTCTCCATTGTCATAATCCCTTATTATTATTCCCTTTTCCTGACCCAAAATGCACTTCCTAATCAAACTTAGCTTGGCTATTCCTAAAATTTTCAAATGTCAAAGTGATAACTGGCAGTACTGCCATTGGAAACTGGTGCTTCAGGAAAAAGATTAGTTTTTTAAAATATATTTTTAGATCCACGACAAAGACATTTTGCTGCTGTTGCTTCAGTTAATAAAACAANAAAAAAAAAAACAAAAACCCAACTTTTCAAGAGAAGTTAATAATATAATTGAATGGACTATTACTGGTTTTATTTTTTTTTAAGAATATAAAAAACCTCTCACCTATAGCAGGGAGTTGAAACTAGAAGACCTTTAAGGTCTCTTCCAGCCCAAACCATTCTGTGACACTACGGTTGTCTCTGGTAATAAAATACAACACACTTTCCTCCAGCATTTCTGGTGTCAGACTGTCTTAGAATATAGCTCCTCTCCATTGTCATAATCCCTTATTATTATTCCCTTTTCCTGACCCAAAATGCACTTCCTAATCAAACTTAGCTTGGCTATTCCTAAAATTTTCAAATGTCAAAGTTATAACTGGCAGTTCTGCCATTGGAAACTGGTGCTTCAGGAAAAAGATTCGTTTTTTAAATATAGTTTTAGATCCACGACAAAGACATTTTGCTGCTGTTGCTTCAATTAATAAAACAAACCATAAGAATAATAATGGATTAAATTCTTCAAGTTTAATGGAATAGAAAATCTTTTCCAGAAAGCCTCTTTAGTCAGGATAGCACACAGATGTGCTGCTACAGCTCTCTACAGCCAAATGGATCTTCAAGTGACAGATCCTTAATTAAGGACTAGGAAAAAATATTTTATGAACCTGGGTTTTATAACTTTTTTTTAAAAGTGTCACAGTTACCTCAGCTCTTGCAGTGACTAGTCCAGTCACTGGCCATAAAGAGTTTCAAAAAGGAAACCAAAAAAGAAGAATGAAAGCTGCTTTCCTACCTTTTCAAATGTGTTAAAAAACATTTGCTTGAACTGTGAGCTGTCGACCCTCTGGACTTGAACATTTCCAGTATTTTTGCTCTCTGTTAATTCCAGTCCTTGGTATATTCCATAAGAGTTTGTATGTTTTTAGCTTATTTTGCAATGAGAGGCGTTTGCTAGGGGTTTTTTTTTTTTTTTTTTTACCTGCTACACATCTTAGAAAGACAGAGACATCTCTGCCTGGAACTGGGAGCTGCCTTCCCACCCCCGTGCAGTCCTGCAGCACTCACTGCTGTGTGTGAGCAGCTCCTGGGGAGATGCAGAGCAGCTTTCCTGCCACAGCCACTGCACTGAGCTTTCCATTCCCATCCCGAGGTGAAATAGAAGGTCCTTTCTGATTTATAACTGCTCCTTAACCCTTAGGACACCCAAGAGTTTATCAGCTCTTTGACAAGAAGCTGCAGCAGGACAACACTGGGTGTTTTAGGTGGGCTGAAATCATAGTTTGGAATCAGAGAATGGTTTGGGTTGGAGGGGACCTTTCAAAGTCATCTATTCCAGCTCCCCTCCTCCTGTTGAAGGAACAGGGACACCAGCTGGATCAGGTTGCTCAGAGCCCTGTCCAACCTGATCTTGAATCTTCTCTCAGTGTGCAAAAATAAAAAATGTGACATCATCCGGACAAGAGGACAAACTGAATAACCTTCATGTTCTCCACTGGGAGGTGTCCTTGAAAGTGACCTAGTCCTGCTGAATGTTTCCTGTTCATGAAACTGCAGTTTTCACTTAAAGCATTTCCACCTGAATATCTTTCAGCAGCACCCTGGAGAAAGCAAGGATTATCATGCTCTTCTCCTGGAAGTGTTCAAGGTGAGGCTGGATGGGGCTTGGAGCAACCTGGTCTAGTGGAAAATGTCCTTGCCATAGCAGGGAATTGGAAAGAAATAGGTTTAAGGACCCATCCAACACAAACCATTCCATGATTCTAGGATCTTACTGAGGATGGGAAGGGCTTTGTGATTAAATAGATCTATAGAAAATCTCATTGTTTCCCCTTTCTGACAATTTACATTGCAAAAAATGCACCTTCCCTGCATGCTGTCCCATAAATGCACAAATTTCCAAACATTCCCTTTAATCAGAGATCCCCCAGTCACTTTGCTAAGTCACATCAGTCCTGAAAACAAGGGGAAAGATATTCCTGTAATGCCATTGCATCAACAAAAATCCATGCTCCACACCTAGAACGAGCTCACAACCAAAGATGCCACAGAGGAAAAGGTCTTTAGACAGAGCCCAGGAACAAAGAGCTCCAGCTGCGGCAGGCAAGGACAGTACAGGGAGCTGCAGACAGCTGGTGACACTTTGTGTGATTGCCAGATCATCTCCCATGCTGCTGTGGAGTGAGACAGGGCATATGTCCCTGCAGGAGTGGGAATGTGGGGCAACACAACCATTGCCAGGCTAAGATCAGCTTCCCGTGTCCCCAAAATGTGATGGAGGAGAATTTGGCACCAGGAAAAGGGACGGTGAGCCCAAAGGGAGGGTCCCTGGCTGGCTCAGCCTGCAGCTCTGGGGAAAGCCAGGGCTGGGTCCAGGCCCCTCAAATTGCCAAACTTCACAGAATCACAGAATCATTCAGGTTGGAAAAGACCTCCGAGGCTGAGTCCAACCTGTGACCAATCCCTGCCTTGTCAACTAAACAGGAGCACTGAGTGCCACGTCCAGTTTTTTCTTGAACACCTCCACCACCTACCCAGGAAGCCCAAACTTCTCAACCTTTCTAATGTCTAGGGTGGAAATTAACTCTGAATTTGCTGCTGGGTGTTCTCTTCCTCCAGCCAATTACCTGGGTTTTGTTGGCACCAGAACTGGAAGCAGTATTTTGATTTTATATTTGAAAGTTTGAAGGAGGAAATTATTTTATATATAATATGCCTCCACATTTGTAACAACCCACAGACCTGCACCCTGTCAGGAATCACAGGGTAATATATTAGCTATGGTCTATTTATAAATTCTATTCTATCCTATTTTATTCTATTCTCTTCCAGTATATAGTGTGTATTGTATTATATTGTATTAATATCTTTACTACCTATATTATGCTTATCTCTATTATATAATATATATTCATTTCCATCTCTCTGTCCCCTTTGCATCATGTTTTTCTCAGTGAGATCAGCACCAAAACACAAATCAACTGATTTAAGCTTAAATCAAAGATAATAGATGCATTTCTGTTAGAAAGAAGGGCAAACTGTGAAAGACACAGCAGTTTGCCCTGAACCCAACTCTTTTTTTTTTCCCCCCATCTGCTAGGTCTTTAAAATCTAATGGTCATCTTATATTTGTGAATAAGAAAGTGAAGGCACAAGTCATTGTACATTAGTTACTCCATGGGAAGTGCCTAAGTGCAGTTTCTTACCCCTGGTGAACACGAGGGGATTCAAGGCAGCTCAGCCTTCTGTTCCAGAGCCATCTGCTTTAATGCATCATGTTAAAGTCAAGGTCTTGGAAAGGAAAAACACTGTCACAGGAGGAAAAAAGACTCCTGCAACCCCCACACAGAATAGCTGGCACCTAAGGAAAACCAGCCTATGGAAGCGAGCTCAGGAAATCAGGAAGTTCAGGTAGTGAAAAATAACATTTACTGAATAGATGAATTTCAGTAGAGTAAAAAAAAATCTTTTCTCTAACAGATCTCTGCACCCTATCTTGAATCCCCCTGCTACAGATTTTTTTTCCCTCTTTTTTTCCCCTGGGAAGCTTTTCTTTTTAATATGTGAGTAAAGCAGAACAAATTCTCTCATGTTGTCTATGATCTCTTAATCTCAAACTCAGCACAGATACATAACACTGCCTAATGGAGGCAAAGCAAGAGGCATTTGATTAAATGTTTGATCTCTGGAGGAATGCACAGGCTTTGTAGAGCACAGTGAACAGCTCACAAATATTTTGTCTTTTATTATTGATTAAAAGCAATTAAAATTAATAATTGGTTCAAATGATAAAAAATACTTTTTTTTTTTTCCTGAGCTAACCCTGAAAAAGTATCAGATTGCTTTGGCTGCAGAAAAATCTGGGATAGAAGTCATGCAGATTTACCTCTAAAATGTAATTTTCTCCATTGCAAATGCAGGGACATTCTTTGCAGTAGGACTGGCCATGATTTTATAGCATTGAAGTGACTACTGACACCTCTGTTTAAATGATCCTGATTATAAATAAGTAAGTTATTAAACCAAAACTCTCAGGACATTGTTTTTTCTTTACCACACACCTTTCATAGTTTGGACAAGGTGAATACAGCATGTTTCTAATCTGAAGTGTAACATCTTTCATCTAACTGAGGGGATACATATTGTCAGTCAAAATTCAGGGAACAGGCTCACTGAATCACAGGAGGGTTTGTGTTGGAAGAGACGTTAAAGATCATCCAGTTCCAACCCCTGCCATGGGAGGAACACCTTCCACTAGAATAAGTTGCTCACAGCTCATTTTCTTTCCCAGCAGAGTGCTGACACAAAGTTTTAGATAAATGCCTGACAAAACTGCTGGTCCTTTTTGGAAAGAGTCACAGTCTGTTTCATGGGCACACAATAGAATAATGAGATCACCAACACAGGACTGATGGAAATAAAAAAGACCTTTAAAATTTTTCAGTATGTGGCAATATCTCTGCTCTGGAGCCAGGCTGGGAGAGCTGGGGGTGTTCACCTGGAGAAGAGGAGGCTCCAGGGAGACCTCAGAGCCCTTTCAGTGCCTAAAGGGGCTCCAGGAGAGATGGAGAGGGACTTTAAACAAGGGTCTGGAAGGACAAGACAAGAATAAATAGTCTTAATCTGAAGGAGGGTGGGTTTAGGTGGGATATTGGGAAGAAATTCTCTCTTATGAGGGTGGGGAGGCCCTGGCACAGGTTGCTCAGAGAAGCTGTGGCTGCCCNATATTGGGATGGGGATATTGGGAAGAAATTCTTCCCTATGAGGGTGGGGAGGCCCTGGCACAGGTTGCTCAGAGAAGCTGTGGCTGCCCCTGGATCCCTGGAAGTGTCCAAGGCCAGGCTGGATGGGGCTTGGAGCAGCCTGGGGTAGTGGAAGGTGTCGCTGCCCATGACAGGGGGTGGCACTGGATGACCTTTAAGGTCTCTTCCAACCCAAACCATTCTGTGATTCCATGATAAGAGCGTTAGGATCACAAGATCAGGCTGCCACAAGGACAGGCTGGGTGTCTTTGTTTTGATGCAGCATCTCCACTCTGCACCCAGTTCCTGCCCCCACTCAGCACCCACTGGTGTCTCCAGTTTCCCTGGGAAGGACAAAGGCACAAGAACAGCCAAGGCCACCATGCTGAACTTCTCTCCTGAAGCTTGTCAGGAGAGTTTCTCAGGGAATAGAGCGCGAACGGAGCTGGAGACAGTGATAAATTTCCCTTCTGAACAATCAATAAAACTCTCTCAGCCCTGCTCAGGCCCCTACTGCGGATGCAAGGGCCATAATTACATTGTCAAAAAGTCGAGTTGCCCTGGCTGGCTGAAACCCCCTCTCAAAGTGACGGGTGATTGACAGGCAGTTTATGGGTGGCACGCTCTGACTGGCAGGGGACTTGGCTAAAGCCAAAGGCAACAGTGAAATTTCCCAGTCTGCTACAACTACCGGAGCACAGGACTGCCACTCATGAGGGAATTGTGGGAAACCCTTAGTCATATTAACATATCAAAGTGAGGAGCTGACAGCGCTTACTAAACAATCTGAACTCAACCCGAGCTGCAGAGCATCCCCCAACGTTCCCAGCCTGAAAGAGAAAAGGAATTAAAATGCACTCAGTCCTGTCTTTGCCAAGACAGCCGAGAATTTGGAAACCTGCTTATTTAATGATTTTGATCTGAGATAACATATATATTCGTGTATATAAATGTATCTCACAAATGTGTGTTGCAGAGCATGTCAGCCGCTTTCACATATATATATATATGAAAGGGGCTGTCATGCTCCACAATTTGTTCTATACCACAGACCAGACTGATGCTAAATTGAAGACAGAACAGCAGATTTTTTTTTTCCTGTGTAAGCAATATGAACCCAGTAAAAGACCCCACTACTTTCTGTCATGTTTTCTAGCAGGCTTCTACTGCTTCGATGTTAAATTGCAGATTACATGGTTTGAATGAGCAATTCAAACCATGCACTGGGGCTGTGTGCTGTGCAGAGCTTAAAAAAGACTTCGTAGCTACTCTGGATCTGTTGAATAAGAAATTGTTATGACTTCTTGAATATGAACTGGTTTTGAATAATAATAATAGAATAAGAGTTGGCATTGTGCAGCCTGAAGAAGAGAAGGATCAGGGAGACCTCTGAGCCCCTTCCAGGGCCTAAAGGGGCTCCAGGAGAGCTGGAGAGGGACTTGGGACAAGGGATGGAGGGACAGGACCAGGAAAATTATTTCAAACTGACAGAGGGCAGAGTTAGATGGGATATTGGGAAGAATTTCTTCTCTGTGAGGGTGGGGAGGTCCTGGCACAGGTTGCCCAGAGAAGCTGTGGCTGCCCCATCCCTGGAAGTATCCAAGGACAGTTTGGATGGGACCCTGAGCAACCTGGGATAGTGGAAGGCATCCCTGCCCATGGAATGGGGGTGGACTGGATGATCTTTAACATCCCTTCCCACACAAGCCTTTCAATAATCCAATAATTTATGAAAAATTGAAACCAAGATTTTTTTCCACTAAGGGTCAAGCCACTTTTGACTCTGTATATCTCCATCCAGGTATTACTTGGATTGCAGACCTCATCCTCTTGTTTTCCTGGGGATTGAAGACTCACTGAGAATTATGGCACTGAGTAAAATGGATAAATTATCATTGAGAAAAGACTCAAAGGTACTGATGTGGATGCCTGGGTTTACCTCCCTCCATCACATTGTCAAGGTAAGACTGCAAAATGTGCTCTGCCCTGTTTGTCTTCAATTTTTGTCTTCAATTGGGTGATGGAGTCACCAAGGCAGAGTTGATACAGGCTTGGAATGGAAAGCAGAAGCAGCAGAGGAGGCACAGCTGCCAAGATTTGCTACTGGCTTTTTTGCTAGAAAACAAAAAGCATGGAAAAATGAAGGCTCATGCTGTAAAGTGCTGACAATCTAAGGACAAAATCCTGGCTTACAGGGGTCAAACCAAGACTAGAAGGACACTTTAAAGTAGCAGAAGACACAAAAAGTGAAGCAGCAAAATCTGCTATGAGGCAAATTCAAATCTCAATACTTTTCTTTAAAAAGAAAAAAAAAATGGATGATTAACCAAATTAATCCTCTGGAAAAAGCCTCTAAGGAAAATGCTGGTTTCTGTCTCCCTTGACATCCTCAAAGACCAAGCCTTTCTGGAAGGCAAGCTTTAATCTAACAGGAATTACTGAGCTCAGGGCTGGGATAACTGTGTGAAACTCAATGGCCAGTAACAGACAGTCGATTCAGCCAAGATGCTCTAATAGCCCTCCTTCACAAAGACCCCCCAGGAAATGGGGTAGAAACGCTCTGCAAAGCCACTTCACTGAAATTATTGAAGCCTTTTACAGGCAGTAAATAATTGAGCCTTGCTGTGTCCCAAGGAAGGGGTCAAGAGCATCTGACATGGTGCTGAGGTGCTCCACCCCTCCTGCCCCTGCCAGGAGCTCCTTCCTCAGCCCCTGATCATCTCTCCTGATTCAGAAAAGCATCTGTTCACTGGCTTCCCTCCAAACCCAACCTCTCCCAACCTTGCTCAGCTCCTGTGAGCTGGCAGGATGATGGCACAGAGGCCCAACTGCCTCCCTGCCTGTGCTCCGATGGTACCCTTGGTGCCTGACATAATTTTTGTCCAAAAGCCACGTGTTTCTGTGCTCAGACAGCAACATTTCCTCCTGTAGGGCACAGGATGGAAGTTCAAGACCTGCTGGAGGGTGTGAACAGGTCAGGTTGCTCAGGTCCTGTGCCAACAGGAAGGTTGGCACACATGAACAAGAGGAAGGGACATGAGACACTCAGATGGTTTTTCTTTTTTTTTTTTTTCTCCTTCTCTATGAGACATAGAGCTTTTAAAAATAGCCCAGTAGAGAAGAACTTGAGAAATGTGCACCAATGTTCTGAGTCGAGTTTGGACTTGAATTCGATGTCCAAACTCCTCTACCAAGACATGGCCATTTTATACCCATATTTCATAGTCTTTCAGCAAAGCTCCATATCTAAATTCCTCTATGCCACAATATAAGAACGGTGTGGGGTTGTTGGAATGGGTCCAGAAGGGGCCATGAAGATGTTCTGAGGGCTGGAGCCCCTCTGCTCTGGAGCCGGGCTGGGAGAGCTGGGGGTGTTCCCCTGGAGAAGAGAAGGAGCAGGGAGACCTCAGAGCCCCTTCCAGAGCCTAAAGGGGCTCCAGGAGAGCTGGAGAGGGACTTGGGACAAGGGATGGCGGGACAGGACACAGGGAATGGCTTCCCACTGCCAGAGGGCAGGGGTAGATGGGATACTGGGAAGGAATTGCTCCTTGTGAGGGTGGTGAGGCCTTGGCACAGGGTGCCCAGAGAAGCTGTGACTGCCCCTGGATCCCTGGAAGTGTCCAAGGCCAGGTTGGACAGGGCTTGGAGCAGCCTGGGCTAGTGGAAGGCGTCCCTGCCCATGGAATGGCTGTTGGAACTAGATGGTGTTTAAGGTCTCTTCCAACCCAACCCATTCCATGATTCCATGAGAATCATGACCAAAGTTTTGTCAATTTATTTTTCTTCCAAAAACATTTTTTTGTGTGTTTTCTTTGTTTTGTTTTCTGTTATTCATTTATCCTTTGCTTTTGACAACCAAAGAAATGTCCTCACCATGAATGGAAAGGGTCCCATTGCTCACTGCCAGGAATTTGACTCCATATGGAAATAATGGTGGAGAGTGGAGGCTTCCATAGAGATAGATGTGTGCTTTGTGATGGAAAGGGGCCTCAGGGGATCCCACCTGGAGCTCTCCCCCATCAGACACCAGGATGTAATGAGCATGCAGTTCTACAGGTCCTGGTCCAGTAAACAGGAGTTTGCCACCTGAAGACAAGAGAAGAACAAAATGCAATCACACATTCAGTCAGGCATTCTGTCATAGTCAGAGGAACTGTAAGAGGTAGGTAAACAAAGGGGTTTGCAGCAAAATTACAAAATAAAGGCTAAAATGTTATTGCATTCTGTGAAATTTCCACCTTGCTCTTTATTTCTCCCTATGGATTTATCAACCCTTTAAAGACCCAAGTAATCCAGTCCATTTTCTGATTCTACAATGGTCTGCATTTCTAGACTTGAGCAAGGCAAATCAGCCTGGGCAGACTCTCCAACCACAGTTAAAGGAAGCTGTGCTTGGAAAAACCCAATTTTAACCAAGTCACTTAATGTTGAAAAGGGATATTCATATTTAATTTGTATTATATTACTTTTTAGATTACAAACTACTTGTGACTGGCAGAGGGGAGAGGAAAACTGCTTTGGAACATAAGAACTGCAACTTGTTTAGATCAGTGGTTGATTTAATCCTGCAAACTCTTCCAGCTGCTGTTCAAAACCAGATGCTTCCAAATACAGTGTGAGACACATCTCCCTCTTAGCTGGCCGTGGGTTGATCTCCCCATCCCATAAAAATCTCATTTTAATCCCTAATTAGAGGTTAGCTTCACCTCAAAGCATAAGGTTTCAACTCCTTGCCAACATTTTCCTCCTACTGACTATTAGTATAACTGGATAAGATTTGCCAGTAATAAAGAACAGGTCTTTGGAATCTTTGTGATATTTGGTCTCAACAACTTCTTGAAGCAATGAATTCTGTGGGTTAAGTGCATAGTGCATAAAAAACCATTTCCATCCCATTTTTTTCGACTCAAGCTCTGCAGTTCTGTCAAATGCTTCCCTTGTTCTTGCCTCTCATGAGCTGAAAATCCCAATCTGTCACCTCAGGATGGTTTATTCCATTATCTTTTTTATATTTCCTCTCCTGTGAAGGATGCTGTCACTTTCTGTACAATGGATGTGGACAGAGTGGACTCTCATTCATTTTGTCACACTGCACATGGGATGTGTCTTCCTAGGTCAAGCTGTGTTTCCCAGGAGAGAGTAGGGAAATTCCCAAAGTCTGGAAGCTTCACACCTCTTAGAAAGGGTCTACCCTGCTCCCTTTGTGTGAAGTAGCTGATAACTGTACCAGCTCATCCCACGGCCAGTTTGCTGCTGGAGAAGTTTTTGATGGTGATCTCTCTACCTACCACCCAGCTGGCTCTCCTGCCTCACAAATTCTTCCCTGTGAGGGTGGGGAAGCCCTGGCCCAGGTTGCCCAGAGAAGCTGTGGCTGCCCAACTCTGGAAGTGCTAAAGACCAAGCTGGATGGGGCTTGGAGCAAGCTGGGATAGTGGAAAGTGTCTGTGCCCATGGCAGGGGGTGGAACCAGATGATCAAATGATCTTTAAGGTCCCTTCCAACCCAAACCATTCCATGATTCCATGATAACACTGCCAAATCTTAGCAAGAAGAAGGGAGATCAGACATTTGTGTTAATTGCAGTATTTAGACCAAAAAAAAAAAAAA
>VXBC01003690.1:559152-576167 GCA_013399945.1 Ploceus nigricollis
CAAAGAAAAATAAAGGCAAAAAAAAAAAAAAAAAATTAAGTAGAAGATTGGGAAGACTGGTGTGGGGAGTTTATGTTTGCTTCTGTCAAGATCTACACTTGCAGATAAAGCAGTTTATATCCCTCCTCAAAAACCTCATTTTAAATTAAAAAAAAATTCTAAACCAGATATTCTTATAACAAATAAAAGCAATGTTACTATCTTTCATTTAGGTCGTAATATAGACTGGTTTAGAGATTTCCTGAAATTGGAGGGAAGCAAAGTCCCCATTCCAAAGTACACCTTTTGCATGGAGACATTTTTGAGACCACACTTTGCATTCACTGTCAATATAAGATATTTTTCCTAATGAACAGCTCATTAGGGAGCTGGGATAAAAGTAACATATTTATATTTAGTTCAACTTCAGTTATTCAGTTCTGCTTCAAATTGTATTTAATTCTACTTCTTTATGTAAAGCTAAATACAGTGTTAAAGCCAGCAAACTACAAGAAGAGTGCTGAATAGTCTCAAGACATCTTTTTTTAATAATCAAGTAGTAGAAGAGTATCAACAAAATGGTCTTATATATCACTACTGTGTCATAACCTTCAACTAGCAGGAAACTTCCTCTGCATGGAAGGGGATTTGCAGATTGAAATCTCATCCCTTCACCTGGACTACCTCTTCCCATCACAGTGCAGGGGAGAACTGCTCTGGTTGCTCCGTGACCAGGAATAACTCAGCCCCACAGCCTTCAGCTTGCTCTTACCAGCTCCTGTCACTTGGTGTTTCACATGACAAAGCCACAGAATTCCCCATGAGACAGGCTCAGGACCAGAAGTTCTATTCCTGGCCAGCATCCCTCAGTGGCAAACAGCAGGATGCCACTGCCAGAGCTGGAATAGCTTTGCTTGATCCTGTATAACCACAAGGCTTTAGTGTGCTGGCAGCCCCCTTACTGCTCATTCTTCTGCTCCAAGGGTGTCCTGGTAGGGCATCCAAGCAGGAAAAAAAAA
Source organism: Ploceus nigricollis (assembly GCA_013399945.1). NCBI lineage: Eukaryota > Metazoa > Chordata > Aves > Passeriformes > Ploceidae > Ploceus > Ploceus nigricollis. Next base: position 560,151 of record VXBC01003690.1, read on the forward strand.
CCCAAAGAAACTAAAATTTTGTTGCACACAAAAAGAAAAATACAAATTTCATGAGCTTTAGAAAAGACAATTAATTATTTCATGGATCTGTCACCTGCACCCTGTAGACATGCCCAGAGGACATTCCAATGAACCATGAAAGTTGTTTGCAGCTTGGACCATGGCTGAAAAAGATGCAAAGGGGAATTTTGTTATATTGCCCCCATCCAGAAAGCTGCTCAAACCAAGAGTCCAAAATTCATCCTGCACCTCCCTCAAAATGTTCCTCCATATTCATAGCACACAGGTGCAGATCCCAGATTAGCTCTGAATTCAAATGCCTGTGTATTTCCATCAGGACATCACTAACACACTCAAAAGTTAAGCTTGTATTCCAGCATTTTGTTGGATGGGCGCCTTAATCCATCCCTGGGAGAGGAATCAGCAGCTGCTTCACTACTCTCAGATAGAATTCATTTCCCCAGCCTGACAAGCCTTTGTTTTTTGGCTTGCTGTGCTCACAGCCATCTGTTCAGATGGCACGTGCTCCCTTGGAAACTGATCTTCCCTTAGAGCTCAGGAGACAAGTAAAAGTCAATTCCAATCAGCATCCCAGAAGATGCTGCCATAGATGTATCTCCTTCAAAGACATCTTTCTATTTCTTCAGCTCTTAAGGGGCCTCTGAGATACTTAACAACACCTGGATGGGTTTGGAAGAGGAGAGATGACTTGGTGGGGAAGAGGTGCAGACACTCCAGGGTGTCTTCTAGCACATCTCACATCATCTGGGATCTAATTGAGGAACTTCCAAGTGAGCCTTGTGAAGGCATCAGGTAAACACCACCCACAGAGGCCTGATGAAAACAAAGGACCCTGGGCTGTCATTTCAAGTCACATTCATTAGGTGCACATTTGGAAGTTCTTCCCTGTGAGGGTGCTGAGGCCCTGGCACAGGGTGCCCAGAGAAGCTGTGTCTACCCCTGGATCCCTGGAAGTGTCCAAGGTCAGGCTGGACAGGGCTTGGAGCAGCCTGGGATGGTGGAAGGTGTCCTTGCCCATGGCAAGGGGTGGAATGAGATGAGATTTAGGGTCCATTCCAACCCAAAACATTCTGTGATTCTGTGATTCCCTCTTTCCATGACAGTGATTAGAGGAAAGACATGGTGCTGCCCGGGGTTTTCTGCTCAGACTCTGCCAAAGCTGTGTTCATTTCCTTGGCCAGGATTAGCTTCCACAGATCTGCTCACTGTGAAATGTCCCACAGGAGTCTCAAGAGCTGCTGAAGTCACAGCAAATCAATTTAATTGGCAAGTGGGAGTCCTGGGAGTCCAATGTACATCCCGTAAGCCCATATGAAACATGATGGCAAAAGAAACCTGCAGTGCACACCCAAACATCAACCAGGGTTTGCAGATGGGGGAGGATTTGAAAAGAACCCACACCTTAAACTGCTACAGATTCAGGGCCTTAAAACCCTTCCTCCAGGAATGCCCACATCTATGAGTTGCACTCTACTGGATAACACTGAATCCCTGCAGAAAATACTGAAAAATAGACAGAAAAATAAAGAACTGATGCCTTTCACAGTTTTTCATGAAAACAGAGAGGATTCTAAAGCTCTGAGACTAATTATTGAAGTCTCACCATAACAATGTAGGAAAATATCACACAGTGACAGAGAGAAATAGAGCTGACTTTTCTTCCTTTTAAATCTCAATTAAAAAATACATTGGATGAAATTTCCCATTAGCTGGTACTATTTGTACATCCCATGTTCTTTCTTTAATTAAAAAACATGCTTATTGCAATACTGCCAGAATCACTTTTATGGTATTTTAATTGTAATGTCTCTGCCTGATTAAAAAAAGAAAATATGAACTGGAAACTGCCTGAAAAAAAAAAAAAAAAAAAAAGAAAAAGATCACAATGCTTATCCCAAATGGATTGATTAAAAGGGCACAGAAAACACCACGACAGGAACAGGTTCCAACTGTGCCAACTCACAAGGGATTTAAAAATGAGTTTAAGGACTAGTTGATGCCATAGAGAAGAAAACAGAGGGAAACACTTTTTCCTTCTTTCAGTGAATTAAAACCCAATCTTTCTCAGCGGTGACTGAAGCAGAGTTTATTTGGCAGCTACTGAAGTTGATGTATCAGTGAGTATTTGATGCTTGCTGCTAATAGCATCAAAGAGGAGGAAAAGACAAGCAAAATCAATATCTGTGTTTTCCCCACTCCCAGATTTACTCACAGGATCCATTCTAGCCAAAGTCTGATCAAAGCATGGATTACAAGAAATTAAAAATATTCACAAAATCAGAGAATCAAAGAAAAACTGCACGTGGCACTCAGTGCTCTGGTCTAGTTGACATGGTGGTATTTGGTCAAAGGTTGGACTCCATGATCTTGGAGGTCTTTTCCAACCTAAATGATTCTTTAAGTGAAAATAAGTCTTTTCCAGTACAAGGATCAAAGCAATCTTCTCCCTTATGCCTGCAAGAGTGGCTACCTCAAAATTGCCTTTGCAGGAGCAACTGCCCAGGGGGGATTTTCAATTCCACTGGGATGTACTGGGAATGTCACCCCAAATTTCATCTCCAAGGGACTCCTGAAATACCAGACAGCTTCTTTTTTTTTTTTCTCCAGACCTCCCTAGACCACTATAATTTCAGATAAAGGCAACAACACATGTCTGAGGTATCAACCCATCAAAAGAAAAGTTCCTCCAGTGTAAGCCCTGTGCAAAGGAAATTTCCGTCTGTCCTGGGTTATCATAAATATTTCCATGCTTGTGATGCTGGGATTACAAAAATAACTGCAATCTGCTGAACATACAGAATTATCTGCAGTCTGTCTATCTTGTATCTCTTCCCCAATCAGTCTTGTCTGAGCTGTTTCACAGCCTGACTATTAAACTTTCCACTCTCGATATCCACGTGTTCATGCTCTGCTTGTTGAGGAGGAGGGAGAAACTGCTGAGCCCTCATGGCAGTGAGCAGAACCCAGCTGCCTAATCCTATTTTTTTATTGTTTTGGCCTCCAGATTTTCTGTCCAGACAGCCTGGTCATTCCTAGAACCTCCATATGTTTGGGGCTATATGTTAATTTGGCCAAAGAAGGGTCAGTTTAAGGCTGCAGGTGAAGTTGAAGTTCTTGTTCTAACACTCTTTAAATAATTCCTGCAATGTTGAAATCATCAAAAGGGGACAACACAGGGCCAGTATTCAAAATCCTCATGGTGTCTTAAAAAAAGGGGAATTTCAAGAAATGGGCCTGTAAACCTGTGTTGGGTTTGCTGGATACAGCACCAGAAAATGGGCAGTGTAGCAGCAGTGTATTCAGTAGTGTTACATCATTTTTCCTTCCACAAAACCTTGTATTTTCAGCTTAAGAGTGCACAGCCAGCCTGATGCTGAGTCATGAAAGCCAAAGGGAGCAGAGCAACAATTTAATCCCATTCTCCAGCTCCAGCTAAGAAAAACTCTCCAGGTAAAATAGGAAGGGGATGTTTTAATCGAAGCACATATTGACACCTACCTTAGGGGTTAGGGTTTTACTGCCATGCCCATCTTGCACCTGGGGAAAGTGGTTGATTATTTGATATGCTCATGGGGTTGGTAGTTGCTGCTCTGAGGGATCTGAAACTGAACCTGTGGTTCAGTTTGAGATGGGTGTCTATAATTCCTAAGATGAACAGGTCTTTGCTGATGTGTGTTTCTATCAATACAGGAGCCTAAACAACTCCCCTGAGCTGGACAGCTTAAAAAAAGGGAAGGTAAGGAAAGATAAATCTCAGCCTCATTTCAGAACAGATCTCAGCATGTCTTGATTCTAAATCTAACCAAGGCTACACAGCCAGAAAACCTATGGGAGTGGCAGTGGATGCAACAGGCAACTTCACAAAGCTCAGACAAAAAATTGCTGCAGGTTATAATTCTAAAATATTTTATCCCTCTGTTTGACACGTAACAATTGAGAAAATAATGGCATCTAGAATATTCTAATGCTGCTTTTCTGACTGAATTGACTTTATAAACCAGGCTTCTTGGAAAACACGATAAAGAAGAGGAATGATTTGAATGTCAGATGAGCCAAAGCCATAAAGATACTACTCCAGACTTCATTAAATTCAATCAGAGCTCCAGTACCTTCATGAGGGCTGACTCATAGATCAAATGAGCCTTTGAATAAGTCCAAAGCTCAGAGGATTTCTGCTCCAATATTTTGTCCCAATTCTTCACAAAGTCAGTGACTGAGCCCCATAATCTTCATCCACATTTGCAGCCAAAAGAAATCTGGTGTTCTGACCTATCTCCTCTAAAGTATGGCATAATCACAATGAGGTTAAGAATAATGTTGAATTACAGATTTAGAATTTTAACTGGGGAAAACAATTGTACCAAAGTGTTTCGCCTTTTTTAATCTCAAAATCTCAGTTGATTTTTAATTTTGCTTTTAAATGGGAGTGATGTCTGATGTAGCAATTCTTGAAAACCTCTGAGCCTAGACCGAGCGAGTTCAATCAGTTTTGAAAATGCTCTCATGGTAAGGATAAACTTGCAAGCTTTTTTCTTTATCAAATTATCATTCAAATTTAAAATAAAATATAACTGTCAAATGCATGACTTTCACCACCATGTCAAAGAAAAGCTAGTACCTTTAGTATCATTTTAGTATAAAAGCAATTTTACCAGCAATGATCCTGGTCTTTAAACATATAAAAACTCCTGCTTTCATTTTTTGAGCTCTATTTCAGCAGAGGCTTAACTTTGAACAAGCAATTTCACCAGCACAACTCATTCCCATAATACCAGGCATGTGTACAGCAGTTTCCACAACCAGGACCTAACTTCCAGGGGGAAATATTTCTGGCATGGAATTTCAAGTCCTTTAAATTCTTACTTTGACACCCTCTGAGATATGCCTGTCTCATTCTTATTCTGGGCCTATGTACGGGTACATAAACCCAGCAAATCCAGGGTTTCCCATCATAACTGTGCTCAGTTATTTACTTACTGTCCACCAGCTGGGCTCTAGGATTTGGGATTATTTATTGCATTTGATAGCTGTGACGTGCAATTCTATAATGTCAATAATTTTGTAAAGGTGTTTGTGACACACCTGCCTGAAAGATGCCGAACAGGACAGAGAAGATTTTTGTTATCAGCAGTGCCATTATCACTGAACACTGCTCAGGACAGCAGCAATTTTGGTAGAGTGTGGAAAGAAAAAAGGGGAAAAAAGGCCTTTTTGCTTATATTGTCATTATGCCTCAAGCAGCATAAACAATTCCTTCTGCAAGCAGAATATTTTAATTCTTGCCCTGTCCCCCATCACTGCCCCCTTGCATCTACTGAGGGCGGGTTCAGCCTCACAATCATCCCATCTGATGCTGGAGCATGGAAGGAGAGACCAGGGCCATGAAAAACCCCATCCCTGGAGGAGGAAGAGCACCGAACCCCCCTCCTGCAGACCTCTGAGTTGCAGCAGGTTGAGGACATTCGTGGTGGTCCCCAAGAGCAGCGTCCGGCCGCCTTCTATCGTGACGTTATCGCCATCTCGCGGCTGGTGGCCAGCAGGCCAGCTGGAGTCCTCGTCCCACCGGCCGCAGAACTGGAGGGCAAGCTGGAAAGAGAAAGAGCCAGAGGAGTTCAAAGCTCGACCCTTTCCATCTTTCAAGAAGTCACTTTGTTCAGAGAACAGTGGAGGAGATGCCAAAGCCGTATCCAGCGTGGCACTGGCATCTCCTCTGCCGTGTGGGGGGCAAGATGACTTCCAGAGGGACCCTGTGTAAGGCAAAGGAATAGATGGATATTGGCACTGAAGAGGTGCTTAGCCCTTCAGGAATGCTTATCACAATTTGGGGGTTGCCCCTTGTCTCGTTCTGGTCTGGGGAACGAGGGATTTGCTCCAGGACCGACCACAGGTTTCCTGGTGTGTGTCTCTCTCTGCCTCCCGAGAAGCAGAACTGCACTGTTGTTTCCTGGCAATGTCATAAAATAGCCTGAAGAGCTTAGAATTAAAACATCCTGCTGGATGGGCAGTATTTTGCTTTAGAGTTTGAGGTTTTTTTCCCTAAAGGCTCTCCTGCCGCTCATCCTCATTTGGACAGACATTCCTCCTCTCAAAATACCTTTTTAGCTTTCTCAGCTTATCCAGTGTTGTTATTGCCTCTGCTTTGAGGGTGAGCACAGCAGTTCCAAACAAAGTCCTGAATAACTTGAAAACTGCTAATAGACTGACTCATGATATGCAATCATAAAATGATTCCCAAGTTTAAAGGTTCCTCCTCACCTCTAAACTTCAAGCATGTACTTTGCAGTGAAGGTTTCATAGAATCACAGAATTGTTTGGGTTGGAAAGACCTGAAAGGTCACTTCCTTCCAGTCCCCCTGCCATGGGCAGTGACATCTCCCACTTGACCAGGTTGTTTAGGGCCTTGATGGTGAATTTCTTGAAGAAGGTGTGAATATTTTTGCCTGGACACATGTGCATAAGTGTGGACATAGACACCCAAAACATATTATTTGGTCTCATATGTGAACCAGCAAGAACATCCTCAACTCATCTGAGGCAGTGGTGGGGGGAAACCAGACATGGAAATATTTGTGGTCCTCACTGGGCTGTGCTAATCCAAAACAGCAGTGGAAAGAATAACCTCAAGACAAAAGCAAAACAGAGTTACTCCATTTTCAAATGGAGCACATCGAGTGCATTAAAGCTTTTGCTCAGGAGCTGCAGTTGGGGTGAATCAATAATGGGGCTGTTATGATCATTATTCTCTTTTACTGTGCTGTTTTCAGGTTTAGTTTCATGTGCCTGATGTTTTATAGAATATTTCCCATAGTGCTGTCCCTGAGCAACCTGGTCCAGTGGAAAGTGTCCCTGCCCATGGACCTTCAGATGAGCTTTAAGGTCTTTCTAACCCAAACCACTCTGTCATTCTAATCTTTTACACCAGGGAATGAGTGATGGTTCCTAGGCTAAATGATACAACTGTTTGATATCCACCCTGGCTGGATGCTGGGATTTTCTACAACCCATTCCATGATTTCTCTACAAAGGGAATTAACTTGATTCAGTTCAGAGTGAAGCTTGGGACTGCATTAACACACAAGGCAGTAAAAAATTCTTGGGAGTTCAAACTCTGGTGTCAGAGGGAGTGAACCACTTCATCATTACCTAAGGAAAATTATTGCATAGTTGCTAAGTGTAGTAGGAGAAGTTAAATTTTCATTAGTTTATATAGTTCAGAGATTTAGGACAAATTTCCAGCTGAAAGGATAGAAGCCTTTACCCATTATCTTTCCAGAGAGGCTGTGAATTACTCTTCATTGACAATGCTATGAAGCAGATTGCATAAAATATACAACAGATCCACTGAAAAACAGCTAATTAAACTTGTTTTTTATCTCAGAGGACAAGACAGCATAAAATTGTAGCATAAAATTACAAATTCCATAAATTCCTGTCTGGCACAAATGCTGCCAATGCCACCAGCACGACACTGGAGGGGGCAGCTGGGAATGGTGGGATCCACAGGAACATTTGGTTGAGAAGGTTTGCTGAATGCCTTTAAGTCACTCTGACATCACTCTGACCCTCTGAAATCATACAGAGTCTTCCAAGTCACCCTCATGGGCAAGGAAGGCTGTAAGGAATGCACCAGACCTTCTTGCTAGCACCACTTGCTAGCACTTAGTGAGCTGTTGATAGAAGCCCTGCAAGAGTTGAGAATAAATTCTTCTTCTGAATTTGACTTCTTTTAAGATGGCAGCTAGGGATTTCTGACTAGAAAACACTCCAGTTCTTCATTTAAGTCATTTAAGCTTCTCTCTATTGTAACGTCAGTGTCTGAGCTTGATCGGTTTCTGCTGTCACCTCTTAGAGGACTCAATATCTGTTCAGTTCTCCCAACACCACCTGGCACAAAAATCTCAGTGTTCATACATGACAGTGGAATCACAGAATCACAGAATGGTTTGGGTTGGAAGGGACTTGAGGAATCACCCAGTTCCACCCTCTGGCATGGACAGGGACACTTTCCACTATCCCAAATTTCTCCAAGCCCCATCTAACCTGACCTTGGACACTTCCAGGGATGGGGCAACCACAACTTCTCTGGGCACCCTGTGCCAGAGCCTCCCCACCTTCATAGAGGGAGAAAATGAGTTAATCAAGGTCATACAAGTCTCTATTTTTCCACCCAGTCCATACCTAAAAGTTTCCAGTGAGAAAATGCCTGCCTTACTCCACTGTCATGTGCACAACCTGCCTGTGTGTCTTTCAAGTGATTTCTGATTTGTAAAATCAATATTTGTAAAATATCATAAAATCACTTTTTCTTCTTTATAAATAAAATTAAACAGATGACCATCAGCTAAATAACACAAGACCAAGAGCTGTTTACAATCACTTGTACTACCCTTGCATTACCACAGAGAGAATAAATCCAAAGAATCTGTTTTAGGAGGAGAAAAGGGGGTTTGTTCAAGGAACACACTTTAAATTACCAGAGCACAGAGAGGGGTTAGAGGGAAGGCAGCTCTGTAGGGATTGAGGAAAGACATCAAACAATTTTGTTTGGTGACTCTTCTCTTGCAGTCCTGCTCCCTTCCCTAAGATGAAAGAGCACTTCCTTAAGATCTTTGAGAGAAGAGGGTGTGGTCTAATGCAAGTTTAGTGAAACAGACACCTGCTCTGAACCATCAGTACCGTTTTCCTCAACTTTGTGAATCCCATGTGATTATACTCCCTGATTTCTGGGAGAAAAGCACAATGCAGTCTCCAGCTGCAACAGAATTCTTAAGATCCTTTACAGAAGAGTGGTGGTGTTTTTATCCAGTTCCACTTAAGCAGCCCATGGTAAAATAACATCAACTAATACACAAATTAATTGCACATCTCTCATTAAGCAGGGCTGGTGACAGAGTCACAACATCCATCTCATTTTTTTTTTCAGACAAGCAAAACTCTTTCTTTTTCTATTTTTTCCCCTGCCTGGCACCCTGTATTTGACCTCTGGTGTTTAATTGAAATGCTTCTCAGTCAGCCTGAAGAGCAGCAGCAGCTGCAGGTGCCAGGGTTGTGGCTGAGTGCCCACCCCACGTGTGTTTGTTGAATGAACCAGAAGGAACCTGCAGAGCCAAGGAAAGCTGTGTGTCAGCCACTGGTGCTGGGCATTTTCCTCCTGTGCTTTTTCCAGCTTCAGGAAAAATGGCAGAGAGCTGGAAAATCAGGATGGGAGAAAGAGGAGCTGGCATAAAACAAACCCTGAGCTGTGAAGCTGAAGCTGGCTGGCAGCAGCTGCTGCAGTGGGGTGGCAGCTCCACGCTCTGGCTTCAGTGTGTACCAGAGTTGAGGCACATGATGGGAGGAAACAGAGCTTATGGGACCACAACATCTCTGCAGCCATCTGTGTCACTGTCACAGCTCACATCTGAACGTGGCCAATTTCAACGAGGTTTAACAGGAGAAGCAAGACAACAAAGATGCTGCAATCCTGCAGGGTTTGTGAAAATCAGTAGATAAATTGGGGCATGAGTCTCTTCTGGCTGTATGTTTTGTACAATGCAGTGAGTTAAATAAACAATTATAACCTGAACTGAACACGTAAAATCATCCCCTAAACTGTTGCAGGATGTGCCCTCACATCACACATCCATAGGAAACCCACTCTGGCAACATTTCACATTTTGAATCCAGCACAGCAGATGGCATTAACCCAGTAGGGAGCCAAGCCTGCAAAATATGGACAGAAACCTCCTGTGGGTGGGAAATCACCACCACTGGGAATCCCTAAGAAACCCCAGTTATTCTTCCTGGGGCACCAAAGAACAGAAGGAGCTGGGAAGGGGTCTGACCTGAAAATTCAATGAATAGAATCCTGCAAGTGCTTTCCAGCTCTGACATCCATTTGGAATGTGTCATGCACACAGGAAATTTTATTTGCTAGGGAAAGGTTTTTTTACCCAGAGGGAATTTGGGCACTGGAATAGGCTCCTCAGATCAGAGCCTCAAGCCAGATGGAGCTCAGAAGCATTTGGACAAAACTCTCAGGCACATGATGGGATTTTTGGGGTGTCCTGTGAGGGCCAGGAGTTGTGCTCAATGATCCTTGAGGGTCCTTTCCAACTCAGAATATTCTTGGATTCTATGCACAACCCATATCAAGCCCAAACCTTGTGCACCAGGCCCATAGCTTCTTATAACACAGGTTAATTTTTCCTTCCCAATCATATCTTCAAAATAATTAATGAATTATGTAAAAGTAAAATAACATTTTTGTAGCATACAGTAAAAGACATACAATCTCTTTGTAATTCAGCACCTTAACCCCCCTTCCTGCCTACTACACCTTCTTTTTTCATTTTCCAGGCAGATTTCTTTCCATTTTATGTTTTTTAGCTGCTGCTGTCAGCCAGGTTGGGGTTGCCTTTCTGTCAGCCTTTGGGGACACATCTCAGGATCAGTTTGTCAGCTTGTGCCTGTGACTACCAGGGCTCAGAAACAGCAGCAGTGACTGCAACAACTGAATAAATAACAGTGAAAAACTTGCATTCCCACCCAGGCTGGTAAAAAAATCACAAACAGGAAGGATACCAAAATGCAAGGTTTGGGCTTTAAAGGGTTGAGAAACTCCTATTTAGCTACAGAATAGATAATTTGATCACACTTTAGGATAACTTTACAATTTCTTGAGTTAAATGGGGTTTGTTTAGAATACAGACCCAAAAAAAGGACTACAGTAACAATTACAGGCACAAAGATAAGAGCTTTCATCCTCTCATCAGAAAATAAATTTTAAAACCAAGAAGCAGTGATGTAGTTAAACACAGACCCTGCTTCCTGATGTGCTTACTATCCTCGATTTTAAGGATAAATTCTTTACTGTGAGGCCCTGGCACAGGCTTCCTAGAGGAGCTGTGGCTGTCCCATCCCTGAAAGTGTCCAAGGCCAGGCTGGACAGGGCTTGGAGCAACCTGGGATAGTGGTGGAAGATGTCCCTGCCCATGGCAGGGGTTTTGAAGGAATATGTTCTTTGATGTCACACCCTACCCAAACCATTCCATGATTCCAGCCTGTGGGTTCCAGCTGAGGGTTACCTGTGTCATGGCCAGAGGGAGGAACCTGGAAGCAGGAGGGTTTTCCCACCAACTCCAGCCCCAGCAGACAGTTTTATCCTTTCCCCCAGACCCAGCTGATGGGACATGGAGCACAGTGTGGCTCCTGCAATCTTTAGCAGGAGAAAGTTTCCCATGTCCCAGCGAGCACATTCACGAATGAACAAAGGTTAGGAATGCTGCCCACAGAGCAGAGATTGACACCCAGGAGAGCAGCCTTTCCTTGGTGCTGACAGATTGCCATTTAACCAGCAAGTACGGAGAGCAAGTGTTCCTGTCCTCAGTCACCACGGAGAGACAAGGTTAACATTCCAAGTGATGGAGTGCAGCGCAGATTTCCCCACGCCACACACCCAGGACTCCACACCACGTTTGAAAACACTTTAATTTCAGTGATGGATGCAGGGAGCTCACTTTCCAGGCTGTGAACTCTTAACAGCTCCTCAGTTTAATACATCAGGAAAAGATTTACACCCCCTCACCCAACTCCCATCCACCTGAAGGAAAGAAAAACGTATATTTGGAGGAGACAAAAGAGAAAGGGAGGTATTTTATTATACTAGATGTCTTTTACAAGGGAAGTATTTTCAGCCATCTGCTCTAATTATTCCTCCTGTATTGGCCACCATCTTCATGCAACAATAGAAATAATTATCTCCTCAAGGGCAGAAAAAAAAATATTTACAGAAACAAACAAAAGTTGATTATCTTTAGCTCCTAGGGAAAAAAAAAAGAAACAAGCTACTTCTTAATGAAGGAGCAATTAGGAAGGTGGGTAGAACATCTATAATTAAACCAGACAAATTGGTGCAGGCTCCTCCCTCCTACACATACTTGAAAGGGATGCAAATGCAAGTTATTTGCTACAGTCAGTAGAATTAACAAGCAAAATGCTGCCCAGTGCCCAAAGAAGCTGAACCTGTCTCTTGGCATCATTCCCTGCCTCTCCTGCTTGTCACACCTCTAACCCTTTGCCAAATTAACTGGAAAATACTCACCACAACTGTAAAGCTATGGAATTTCAATTGGCATGGGGAGGTCTTCCTCTGTATAACAGCATCCCCAAGACAATTACAGGATTCTCATTCATCTCATTCTTTAAGAACAGCCTCCTGCCTGCACTTCACCACTCAGTGTAAAAGAAAGCGCTTTTCCTATATAAACCAAAACCAGAGAATTTTTGCAATTGTCTTTTCATTCCTTGTAGTGCATAAGAATTTTGCTCACTGAGAGAATGAAGGCATACATACAGCTTTGTGGGAAAGATGGAATGGGGCCATCCCAAAGAGAACAGAAAATATCTTATACTGTTCAGAAACAAGTATAAAGCTAAAAAAAAATTCTCTCTACTAAGAGCAAAGCACAATGCCTCATTTTATGGACAAATATATGGATTTTGACTTCCAAAAAGAAATTAGTGGAATTTAAGTGTCTGTGCTATGAAATAAATAAATGGCCAGACTGAAGCTGGCCAAGGAACAGGCTGATCAGGGAAGTGGTGGGATCATCACCCCTGGGAGTGTTCTGAAAACACATAGATGTGACACTTGGGGACACGGCTTGGTGGTGGACCTGGCAGTGCAGGGGGAATGGTTGGACCTGATGATTTTGGAGATCTTTTCCAACGTAAATTATTCTATGATTTTTAAGTCTGAATTTTCCAAGGCTTCTCCAAAAGTCTCAGGACAGAAGGTACCACCTAATGCTCATTACAGGTGCAAACACCAACCAGGGAAGAGCTGCAATCCAGCACACTGGGAACACTTCATAGGCAAACCCTGCCCTGTCCCAGTCCAAAAAGGCCAATTTTCACTAAAAAAAAAAAAAAGGAGACAAGCCAGAGATTAAGAATGACTATTACTTGTAACGTTTCTCTTGACCATTCAGCAATTCCAGAGAAGCTGCCTTCAAATATTTAAGTAGTCTGTACTGAGTTCTTAGGAAATCAGAGTGCCAAAGGAGTCTAGTGGATCCTACAATGCCCTCAGCAACACCATAAAGGACTTTTATCCATGTGCACATCACTACAGTGTTCCAAATTTGCCATTGATTGAGGCATTTCCAAGCTGGATGTGAGGGAGAAGAAAGTAAGAGAGAGAGGAGAACCCCTGAAAAAGTTTGAAATGGAAAATCTACTTCCATCCTCCCAGTGAAAGCACCACAGTCACCTTTATCACTTCTATTTCAAAGAATCATGGAATATGCAGAGTTGGAGGGGTCCCACAAGGATCTTTGAGTCCAACTCCTGGCCCTGCTCAGGACACCTCAAAAATCCCATCCATGGGTAACCTGAGCAGGCACTGGTAACCAAACTGGGCAACAAAGGTAGAGAGATAATGAGACCGTCTGCTTCTCGTTTCTGAAATAAATGTTTCCAAAAATGGCAGAAATTGTTGTGCTCAAATCACAAATCTCTAAGGAAGTAGCCTTAGACACATCCAAAAAAAACCAACCAAACAAATAAATAACACCCCCCCAGAATAAAAACAAACAAAAATACAAAACAAAACAAAACAAAAAACAACACACACACACAAAAGAAAATAAAAAAAGAAAAGCAGGAGAATGCAAGGTATCTAGAGAACTATACACTGTGAAAAAGTAATCATTTATGCCAAAAGACAATATTATCCCCAAGAAGACTGGAAGGAACTGTAGCTATGAATAAACCAAGGATGGAAATGAGCAGAATGCTTCTGAATATACCCACATGGAGAGACTGGGACAGGTTTCCAGAGAGAGTAGGAGACCAAGTTCAGTTCTCCCTCATGATTTAGCATTCTTTCTGTGACTGTTTGGGACAGGACAAGCCTGGAATATAACCCAACAAACCATTTCCAAGGCCACAAGGTGATGTTGTTATCACTGTCTGAATCATCTGCTGCTGTGTAACTTCACTTTACCCACTGCTCCAGCTTTAAAATGCAGGTGGGATTATCCCACCAGGTCCCTCTTTAATTAATCCCAAAGCATTGATACAGCAAGGATCAGGGCTGGGTTCATGGCTGGACATGTGATGCACTATCCAATATCTTTATTTTTAACTGAGACTGCTTGTACCTTGAGTTAAAAAGAAAGGATTATTTTTCCCTTTTTCTTATTTCTTTTAATTTTAGCTGTCCTGCAGAAATCTTTCTGACTTCTGTTGAGTTGCACAGGCACAAGAAGGGAAGAATCTGGCTGGGCATGTTCTCCATGGGACTGATGAATGACTCTAGTCTCTCCCAAACTATTAGAGGATAAATCTGTTTACACACAAAAAATTGACCTGGGCTGGTGAGGTGGGACTAGAACCAGGAAACTGGCACGTCCCAGAGGTAAAAATGCATTTGCAGCCAAGAGCATTAGTAACTCAAGACCATAAACAAGCCACAGCATCATTAATTACTCAGACAGGGGCAGCCGCAGAAGCAGTGAGGAGACCCAAAAGCCAACTGTAAATAGTTCATCGAGCTGATTAGTTCAGGAAAAAAATGATTGGGCAGTTTTGGAGGTCAGAGGCCATGGCACAAGTCAGTCTCAAGCCAGTTTGCAACTGGACAATGGCATGAGAAACAGCTTAATTCCTGTTTAAAAAAAAAAAAATTCCAAACAAAACCAGCAAAGCCACTTAAAAAACAACCACAAAAAAAAAAAAAAAAGGTTTATTCAGCAGGGGAGTAATCACTGCAATTTTGAAGCACAGAAGGTAAGGTTCCTTGCTCCAGAAGTATTTAATTAAGGACACGGAGGATTAGTTAAGTCTAATGGTACTTTTATAGGGAGGGTGCTGAAAAGACATCACTGTTGTCAGGGGGGATATCCCAGGTACAGATGAGCCATCTTTGTACACACAGGCAACAAAACTCACCCAAATTCAATGTAAAATACCAAATAATGGAGGAATGTGAACACTATAAATCCACTCCATAATTAAATAAACCATGAGACCTCTGGGAAGGTCCCTGTCTCTTTACCACACTCACACGAGAACAAAGTNTATGATATATTAACTATCCTAGTGCAGAGTTTAAAGCCCAACTTGCTGAAAATCCTGAGTGTAAACACATTGAGGAATTCAGTGCAACCTTCCAGTTTAGATACAACAGGACTGGGTTTTCCTTTCCTAGCACTGTTAAAGGGCCCACATAATTTACACATCTCTCTAAACCAGCCATTTCTCAAAGTACGGAGGCTTCTGAGGCAAATTAAAAACAGCAATTTAATGGTAATGAGAAAATTACAGCATCAAATTGTTTACACAAGCAGGATAACCAAGCCTGGTGACTGTGTCAGCCTTTGCACTGTGCAAATATTGTCTCCCAATTGAATGAGCTTGAGTTACACTTACTAATCTTAGAGCAAATATTGCAAATGCAAAGATTAGCTCAACAATTTGCCGACCACCTGCAGGAAAAATAACCAAATTATGTCCTTATGTGTCAGCAAGCAGGATTTCTGAATGGATGCTACAGTAAATGGGGTGGGAGGAGTGAGACTCATCCACCCCAACAGTGCCAGAGAGAGCTGATGATGTTTTTTTGGATCAGGCAGGAAGATAAACAGAATCCCAGAGATGTTTGGGATGGAAGGGACCTCTGGAGATCATCTAGTCCTACCCCCTGCCAAGGCAGAGTCACCCAGAACAGGTGACACAGGAACACCTCCAGGTGGGTTTGGGATGTCTCCAGAGGGGGAACTCCACACCCTCCCTGAGCAGCTGTTCCAGTGTCCTGATACCCTCAGTGTAAAGAAGTTCTTCCTCAATTTGAGGTGGAACTCCTTGTATTTTAGAACCCCTTGCAAGAGTCCCAAGTCAGCTGTGAAGGTCAGAGCATCGGTGTGGGATCCAGCCTCAGTTTCCCACAGCTCCCATGGAAGCACAGGGAGTACAGGTGAGTTGATACACAAACCATCTCCACAGCAAACCTGC